>QNQO01001435.1:0-289491 GCA_003290165.1 Berberis thunbergii | reverse complement strand
TCTTAGTCACAACAATGACGATGATGACGAGGTGATCATTAAGCATCGATGGTAAAGATGGCTTACCCAAATAAACAATTAATTGCGCTTGCATTTTTCAATTAATTATTAAACATCTAGTGGGTAGCTATTTCAAACAGCCATTGACTGAGAGAGCAGTTCAATACCAACAGAGATTTCATTTAACTTTCTTCTTTGTTGAATTGAACTGCAAATTCAGTTCCCTTACTGTAACAATTCTTTTTGTCTTCTTTGTTTCTGTGAAAAGGAGGAGATGGTAGCAGCAGCAGCTCAAGTGGTATGTCCATTCTTTGGAGTTGTGTTTGAAAGACTCAAGTATTTAATCTACGAAGATCATATCAAGTGGCTTGGTCCATTAGTGAAAGAGCTCAAGAAGCTTTACAGAACTTTCTGTAAAATAAAAAAAAGTCCTCAATGATGCAGAGCAGAAGCAGTTCAGTGAAGAGGGGGAGGCTGATGGAATTCGGTTTTGGCTACAAGAGCTGAATGATGCAGCATATAAGGCTGATGATGTCTTTGATGCTTTTGAATATGAATCTCTACAGCAAGCGGAGGGAGCCAGCAGCAGCAATAAGAAAAGGAAGAGGCAAAGGAAAATTTAAAAGCTCATTCAGATCTTTGATGAGTTAGCCGAAGCATGTTCAGGGCTTGAGTTGCAAAAAGGAAAGGAAAAGAGCGTGGTGGTATCTCCGGATCGTATAACTACCACTCTCCTATATGAACCCCAAGTTTGTAAAGCAATTACTGCGATCAGCTTACCAGACTTTGCCACAATTTCGTACCCGAGGAAGCAATTATTGGAAGCACCCAACAGCTAGTCGAGGGCCAGTGCTTAACGACGCCAGCAGCAGTGGTAGCAAGGACATTATCCCTGTTTTCCCCATTCTCGGTATGGGGGGACTTGGTAAAACAACTCTTGCCCAGCTGGTTTATAATGATAAGCGGGTGGAGAATCATTTCAGACATAGATCATGGATTTGGTTTCAGATGATTTTGATATCAAACATTTTATGAAAGCAATTCTAGCCTCTGTTTCGAGAAGTGATTGTGATATTGAAGACTTGGAACTTCTCCAACAGCACCTTCAAAAGAGGTACATGGCGAGAGATTTTTGCTTGTGCTAGATGATGTATGGGAAGAAAGCCAAGAAGAATGGAACAAAATGATGAGATTATTTGAAGGTGGGGCACAAGGTAGTTCAATTATTGTGACTCCTCGTCTGCCACAGTAGCATCTATCACGAGCAAACTTCCTCCTCACTGCCTAAACGGTTTATCAAGAGAAGATTGTTGGGGTTTATTCAAGCAGTATGCATTTGGTCCGGGAAATGAAGAGAGTGAAGCGTTGCTGAAGATCGGCAAGGTGATTGTGGAGAAGTGTGTAGGCTTGCCCTTGGCTGCAAAAGCAACGGGAGGCTTGCTTCGCTTCAAAAATGAGGAAAATGAATGGAATGAAGTCAAAGACAGTGCAATTTGGGGGCTCCCTCAAAGTAGCATGAAAGGCATATTACAGCACATTGAGATTGAGTTATTACCACTTGCCGTCAACGTTGAAACAATGCTTTGTTTAGTGCTCGATTTTCCCCAAAGATTTTAACATTGAAAAAGAAAGATTGATTCAACTGTGGATGGCCAACGGTTTGGTGCAATCCCGAGCAAAACTAGAGTTGGAGGATATTGGGGATGAGATTTTCACTGCGTTGCTACAAAGATCCTTCTTTCAAGACGTAAAGAATGACAAAGATGGCGGCATAATAACATGTAAGATGCACGATCTTGTGCATGATCTTGCAAGTTATATTGCAGGGGATGAATATTCTGTTGAGGATGTTGGAAGTGCACAAAATATTACAGAAAGAACTCGTCATTTGTCTCTAATGTCTTATTATGGGGAAGTACCACAAACTTTTATTTTTGAGTCAGTGCACAGATCCTGGCCATGCTTACGCTCTTTAATTGGGTTAAGTAGAATGCCTGTGTTTTTGAAATTTAGAAGGTCTATGGCTCTGAAGTTTGTCTTGCCGGGTTCTATCCTCTTACGAGCATTGGATTTAAATTCATCTGGTTTGGAAGTAGTACCAGATAGTATTGGTGAAATGATACATCTCAGGTATCTCAACCTTTCTGATAATCATTTTGCATCGCTGCCAGAGTCTATTTGTTTGCTTAGAAATATGCAAACATTGAAACTTAGTGGTTGTTTTAATCTTGAGTCACTGCCGAAAAAGTTTGGAAACATGATCAACCTAAGACACCTAAATATAGAAAGATGTAATAGGTTAAGTGACTTGTCAATTGGGATTGGGCAACTAACTTGTCTTCGCAGATTAAGTGACTTTATTGTGGGCAAGGGGGAGTAGAATTAGTGGGTTGCAATTGCTGAATAACCTGAGAGGAAGATTAATAATAAGAGGGCTTCAACTCGTGGAAACTTCAATGGAGGCTGAAGAGGCAAATTGATAAGCAAGAAAAATCTACATTCATTAGTCCTAGTGTGGGCTTTGGAATCGGACTCACATTCAGACTCAGACTCACGACAGCAGCGGCATCAGAATGTGATAGAAGGCCTCCAACCTCACGTAAATGTTAGAGTTGGTAATTGAACGATATGGAGGACTAACCTTCTCTCCAAGTTGGTTGACAGAAGCTTCGTTAGTCCCAAATTTGGTGCAAATCTCTGTCTCTCTTGTTGTACATAACATCTTGGATCTCCAAGGAAACTTCCTTGCCTTAAAGTTTTGAAGTTGTATGATATGTATTCACTGAAATTCATTGAGGATGATGATGTAAGTGCAGGAGGGACTCCCGTCGCTGGAAGAACTAAGTTTGGGGGTATGAATAATTTGGAGGGATGGTCAACTTCATCGTCATCAACATCTCAAGCAGCGGCAACATCATTCCCTTGCCTCAAAACCCTTATTATTGAGAGTTGTAAAGCTTTGAAGCGCTTGCCTGAGCTTGAGAAGGCTTCTCTTGTTACTCTGACAATCAATAATTGTCCTGAGATGGAATTCTCCAAGGAGGATTTTGAGCACCTTGTTGTCCTTGAACAACTTCAATTGACTGAGTTGCACAAGCTGACATGTTTTCCAAAGGGATAAAACACTCTGCTGCAACACTTAACATCTAAAATTCTGGCCTTGTTCTAAATGTGGTGCGGCAGCGGTGGACTTGCCGGATTGGATTGGTACTACTTTAACCTCACTTAAGTATTGGAAGTTGATGCTCCCAACAATTGGAATGTGTTGCCACAATGGATGCAACACCTCACTGCTCTTGAAAAACTAAGGATCTATGGATGCGATGAAGAACTAGTAGAACAATGGAAGATCAGTGACAGGCAGATAGAAGAAAACTACTGCTTCAACATGATTTACCATGTTCCAGATGTTTATCTCAGTAAAAGGGAATCCTAAACTCTAGTGGGTTAAACTCCAATCTGTGATCGTGGTAAGAGCCAGCCAAAACACCTCCCTCCCTTCCTCAGAATGCCATATATTTCATTATTAGCTTTCTTCAATTACTGCCTTTTAGACTTAAATTAACATAGTTTTTCCCAATTCCTTTTATGGCATCATTTTCTTTTCTTATTTTCTTGTAACATCAAATTCTTAAATTAAGTGGTTTCTCTCCTAACAAAAACAGGTTCGTTTTCTGAGTTACCTTTAAAGAAATTTTCTGATGGTTGTCATATTCTTAGTAAAAAAATCTTTATTTTAATCCTTACATCTACTTATATGATTTGATCGGCGTTGTTCCTTCAGTTTTCCATAATATTTCCTTACGCTGTGATGTCTGATCATTTTGAGATAAACAATTTGATTAGTGGTTTTGGTGGTGTTGTAAGATTGTGTGAAGCGAACAAAGGGGTAGGACATGCATTCTAGCAACAAGCAGAATTTACCAGAGGTTAGTTTGTTTTTGTCTCTGGAATTTTATTTCTTAAAATCAGAAAACCGAAATTAACTCGAAAAATGAAATCACAATCCTTGGTCATGTTAGAATCTAAGACAGATTATGTGCTGAGAAACTCTATCATTTCAATCTACTCAAATTAGACATCTAGACAACATAAATGGTTGTCAAAACAGAATGACAGTTATACAAACTTAAGCTAACAAACTAGCTAACTAACTAACAGACTGAGTATGCTTAACATTCCCCCACAAACTAAGTGTAGTACCATTAACAACACTTAGTTTGTCACATAACAGTAAAAATCTAGAAGTGCCTAGAGCTTTTGTAAGGATATCAGCCACTTGATCCTTCGCAGAAATATGAAGAACATTAATGAGTTTTCTAGCAACCTTCTCACGCACAAAATAAATGTCTAGCTCAATATGCTTGGTCCTGGCATGAAGAACTGGATTTGCACTTAGCGGAACAGCACTCATGTTATCACACCAGACATTAGGAGGTGCACAACCAATTCTTAACTCAGAGAAAAGGGACTGTGGTCATGACAATTCAGTTGTGACTGAAGTTAAACTCCTGTACTCAGCTTCAGTACTACTCCTAGAGACAACACTTTGTTTCTTGGAGGACCAGGAAATGAGATTTGATCCTAAATACACGCAATAGCCTGAAGTAGAACGCCGGTCTGTAGGATCTGATGCCCAGTCAGCATCACAATACCCAGTGAACTTGAAAGGAGTAAGAACTATGTGAAGACCAAATGCTGATGTAGCCTTCAGATACCGTAAGATCCTCTTAACTACTCGCCAGTGAGACTCAAGAGGGTGGTCTTTAGAAGATAGAGAATGACCTACTGAAGCCAACTGATCAATGATGTTCTTGATCTTTAATAAGTACTCATTAAAGTTCATACCACCTTTCTTGAGATTCTGAAGTTGAGTTCTAAATTGTGAAATCTTTGCTATAGTTTGAGAATTGAAGAAAACCTCAAGTATATTTCAGATATGTGCAGAAGATTCACAACCAACTAACCTTGTTAGTAACGATTCAATCATGGATGAAAGAAGCCATGAAAAGAGAAGCTGATTCTGCTGTTCCCAACTGATGAACTCTGGATTGACATTACTATGAACTTAATCTTCAACAGATAGAAATTGTGGTGGAGATGAGTCTTTTTCAATGAACTTTTGTAACTTGTGACCTTTAATTGTTGCTAATACTAACAAGTAATTGTTCTCACTTAGTTTGACAGACAATACGTGAGTAAACATGACTGGTTTACAATCTGTAATTGTAGAATTACTGATAGATGCGGCATTTGAAGAAGTTGAATCAACCATTATTACTGCTGATTGAGAATATGGGAAGAAACTGAAAAAGAAAAAAGAAAAGAAGATGAAGAACAATGAGGAAGCTATGGTACCATGTTAGAATCTAAGACAGATTATGTGCTGAGAAAACTATCATTTCAATCTACTCAAATGATCTTTGTACATTGCTTTATATAGACATCTAGACAACATAAATGACTATCAAAACAGAATGACAACTATACAAACTTAAGCTAACTAACTAACAGACTGAGTATGCTTAACAGGTCACAACACACAGGTGAAAAAGGGAAGAATACGATGTTTGAAAGAGGGGCGAAAACTGGCGCCAAAGTAAAAAGTTGTTTGAATACACAAATATGGGCAGTTTGGTAATTTGATAAAGGCTGTTATAAATTCACGTGGCTTAACCACGTGGCAGCTATCTAGTGACTGGTTCGAAATTCTGTTATGACTGTTGTTAAGTAGGAGAAAGAGGAGAAAACAGAGAGATAGAGAAAATGAGATCTGAATCTCTTGTAACTGATTAATCGAATTCCTAGTTCATCTTTTTCAGATTATTAGTCACTAACGTGACACCTCATTGCAAGGATGAGTCGAAAAGTTCATTGGTCAAAGTGGGTGTGCTCTAATCAATCGTCTCTCCCAACAATTCAAAGAGATTTAAACACACAAGGAGAGAAGAACCTCTCTGAATCTCGAAATCTCAATCAAATCATGTCTTCAAGAGAGTTTTCTCGAAGTGGGTTTTCTCTAATGAGACCCAATTATTGAAATCTTCTGTCCCACACCATCGGCACTGAGATGCCCCTCGTTACTCTGCAAGTTTCAAACTTCTCTGGTTTTGCAGCAAAACAAAGAAAAACCCATGAAGAAAAATCCCAACTTGGAGGCGTTCTTGAATCCGTGTGGCGTTCCTTCGATTCCATTCTTTCTTCCGGATGGTAAGCTTTCTAACCCACCTTTTGTTTTCGCAAATCAATGTGTGTTTGAGTGAAAATTTATGAAATGGGTTTTGTTTGTTTATGTTTTGGTTTGAAAGTTTGAGATTGTATCTTGTGTTTCTTGGGATTTTATGGCAATTAGATTCAATTTGGTAGATGGGTAGTGGCTCAGTAAACCCTAGAAAAGGTTATTCTATTGATCGAGATATGTTTGAATAAATGTCTATTCATAAGGTATTCCATTTAGTAATTTTAAGGAAACAAAGGGTTTAAGTGCTTCTTAGGTAGTTTAGGTCAAGTTTAGGTTGATACCCAAGTCTTCCATGACTAAATGTCTGAAAGATGTTGAAGAAGTTTAGAAATGAGAGACTTTAAGTGTAAGTGTTGTGTAAAGTGATCTCTATCTGCACGCGGCTACTGCCATGAAATGTCAAGTAATCTCTAGCTACATGGAGAGTAGAAGTGATTCCCTTATAATCAATCTTTTTTACCTTCCACTTTTAAGCAGTTTTTTCTATTGGTTGCCTCAAATTTGCAATGGACATGTTGGAATCAGAGTTACAGCAACAACACACCCACAACTACCTCTAGAAGCCATATCCCATTCCAGCATGCTGCCAACATCATTTTGAAATTCTCAAATGCATTAAAAAAAACCATACTGATAGAGGAACAAAAAATTACAACAGTACTGTCCAAATTACAACAGTACTGTCCCGCAGTGAACAGTACCATCCCGACTTCCGGATATATTTGAGAAAATCACAACTTGTCCCAGTGCCTTCATGAACACTAAATTTAAGCTGGGAGGAACAAAAAATTTGTACTTCTTTGTAGTGGTTAAACCTTAGCTGGAAGGTGTGACGACCCCCTCCCGCATTGTACAAATATTGTCCGCTTTGGGCTACCATCTGGCCCTCACGGCTTTAAAACGCGTCTGTACAATGGGGAGCTGACCACGCACATATAAGGATCATCCTCCGCCCCTACCCAGGCGATATGGGACTATGATTCCCCTTGTAGCTCATCCAACCTTTCTCGGCCTGTTGGGCTCCAACCCTCACCCTCACCTCAGGTCTGCCCACTTAGGGTCTCACAATCCACCCCCCTTAAGGCCCAATGTCCTCGTTGGCCACACAGGCACAACGTCCACGTTGCCCGAGGGCCCACCTCCACGTGGCATACTTCCGGCTGGGTCAGGCTCAATGGAGCTCTTTTTTCATACAATTGCCAATATTTATAATTTTCTATAAATAGTTTTTGTGGTTTATCTCCTTTATGGTATAGTGAGATGCTTTTTGCAGTATTAGTGATCCTCGGTTGACGTTCTAGTGTCTGAAATTTGGACATTCTACTATGGATGCGTTGTTGTAAATGTCTAAATTCTAATTTCCTCGCAGCATAGTTGCCTTGAAACCGATATCCAGGAAGTTCCCCATAAATATATTCTTGCCAGTTCCTTTTCGCAGAAAAATATAATCTTTAATTCTGCTTTAATGATATTGGCAGATTAAGGTGGAAAAAGAGATGGTCCCTTCTCAGCATCAACAAGGTTCTATTTTCTAGGATTGCTTGGGTTGCCCAAGTTGACGTGTTTTCCGGATGGGATAAAACACTCTGCTGCAACACTTAGATATCTAAAATTCCAGCTTTGTTCCGAATATGGTGCAGGGGTGGACTTGCCGGATTGGATTGGTACTACTTTAACCTCACTTGAGTATTTGAAAATTTATGCTTCCGAGAATTGGAAAGTGTTGCCACAATGGATGCAACACCTCACTGCTCTTGAACAACTAAAGATCTATAGATGCAATGAAGAACTAATAGAACGAAGGGAGAATATAGACAGGCAGAGAGAAAAGAACAACAGCTTCAACATGATTGCCCATGTTCCACATATTACTCTGTCAAGCACAGCTACTAAACCCAAGTGGTTCCTTTGATTAAGCTCCTATCTGTGATCATGGTAAGATCCAAAAACACCCTAAACCCTCCTTCAATTACTGCCTTTCCTTTAATGATTTTTTTTCTGATGGTCATCGTATTCTTGGTCACCAAATCTTTATTTATGCAAACCTTACGTCTCCTATATGATTTGATCTGCACGGTTCCTTGAGTTTTTGATGTCTGATGAATATAAATTTTATTAGAAATGGTCTCCAACTAAACATCTGTGGATGATTTTTTGTTATTCGCGAGCTTTGGAGTTGAATGAATTTTTGTGATTACACATTAACAGACTAATTGGGAGATTTGTCATCACTCCTTTCAGACAAACAATCTGATTGGTGATTTTGGTGTTGTAGGAGTGCGAAGCAAGTAAAGGGCAGAACATCTCATTACTTGCATTCCAGCAACAAGCAGTACTTACCACAGGTTTGTTTCTTCTGGAATTTTATGGTACATCTGTTATTTCTCATACTTTTGTTGAGCTAGAAATGATGATGGATCATGTTGTGTTATGCTAAGGATGCGAAGACAAATACGTATTTTGCTTCAATTAGTTATCTTCAAGTATTTGCATTTCTTTAGAGTGTTATTTTTTAGATGATGTACAATAATACTCCAATTTTGTTGTTTGTCATTGATGATATGTTTCCTTGCAGGAAAGTGCAACAGTCTGATGCCATGTGTTACTTTGGGACAACTTAGAAATCATGATTCAACCATATGTTGTCCTTCTTTCAGATGCAGGAGCACTAGCCTAGCAGGTCATGCAAACAGCTGTAAATCCACTGAAGGAAAATAATTCAATCCAAAATTGACTCTTTCCAAGTCTTGCTATACTGTTTATCTCTTTATGGAGTTTCGTACAAATAATTGAGAGAGCAATAGAATTGTCACTTTCTTCTCTGTGGAGCTCCAAATCCAGTTTCAGTTTCCTTACTGTAACAATTTTCTTGTCAATTCTTTAAAGTTGTTTCTGCAAAAGGAGGAGGAGGAGGAGGAGATGGCAGGAGCAGATCAAGTAGTATGTCCATTCTTTGTAGTTGTGTTTGAACGACTCAAGTCTTTAATCTACAAGGACCATATCAAGAAGCTTGGTCCATTAATGAAAGAGCTGAAGAAGCTTTACAAAACTTCCTGTAAAATCAAAGAAATCGTCAATGATGCAGAGGAGAGGCAGTTCAAGGAAGAGGCTGATGGAATTCGGTTATGGTTACAACAGCTGAACGATGCTGCATATGAGGCTGATGATGTCATTGATGATTTTGAATATGAAGATGATCTACAGCAACTAGCCTCTGAGGAAGCCACAAGCAACAACAATAACGTCAGCGAACTTCATGGGAAAATTCAAAAGCTCAATGAGATTTTTCATGAGTTGGCAGAAGAATGTTCAGGGCTTGAGTTGCAAAAGGAGATGGAAAGGAGCGTGGTAGTATCTCCGGATCGTATAACTACTTCTCTCGTAACTGAACCCCAAGTTTATGGAAGAGATGAAGACAGAGAAAAGTTGGTGAAGCAATTGCTTGGCTCAGCTTACTTGTCTTTGGATCAATTTCGTATCCGAGGAAGCAATTATTGCGCTAACCACCCAACAGCTAGTCGGGGGCCAGTGCTTAACATTGTGAGCAGCAGCAGCGACAGCCAAGATAATATCTTTGTTTTTCCCATTCTGGGTATAGGGGGACTTGGCAAAACAACTCTTGCTCAGTTAGTTTACAACGATAAGCGGGTGGAAAATCATTTCAAAGATAGAGCATGGGTTTGTGTATCAGATGATTTTGATATCAAACGTCTTATGAAAGCGATCATAGCCTCTATTTCAGAAAGTGATTGTAGTGATGAAGACTTGGAACTCCTCCAACGGCGCCTTCGAAATGAGGTACATGGAAAGAGGTTTTTGCTTGTGCTAGATGATGTATGGGAAGAAAGAGAAGAAAAATGGAACAAAATGATGGGTGTTTTTAAAGGTGTGGCGCAAGGTAGTTCAATTATTGTGACTACTCGCCTGCCAACAGTAGCATCCATCACGAGCAAACTTCCTCCTCTCTGCCTAAACGGTTTATCAAGAGAAGATTGTTGGGGTTTATTCAAGTAGTATGCATTTGGTCCGGGAAATGAAGAGAGCGAAGCATTGGTGAAGATCGGCGAGGCGATTGTGGAGAAGTGTGTAGGTTTGCCCTTGGCTGCAAAAGCAATGGGAGGCTTGCTTCGCTTCAAAAATGAGGAAAATGAATGGAATGAAGTCAAAGACAGTGCAATTTGGGAGCTCCCTCAAAGTAGCATGAAAGGCATATTACCAGCATTAAGATTGAGTTATTACCACTTGCCGTCAACATTGAAACAATGCTTTGTTTATTGCTCGATTTTCCCAAAAGATTTTAACATTGAAAAAACAAGTTTGATTCAATTATGGATGGCGAACGGTGTGGTGCATTCCCGAGCAAAAATGGAGTTGGAGGATGTTGGGAATGAGATTTTCACTGCTTTGCTACAGAGATCCTTCTTTCAAGACGTAAAGAAGGATGAAGATGGCGGCATAATAACATGTAAGATGCACGATCTTGTGCATGATCTCGCAAGTCATATTGCAGGGGATGAATATTTTGTTGAGGATGTTGGTAGTGCACGAAATATTACAGAAAGAACTCGCCATTTGTCCCTATTGTCTTATGGGGAAGTACCACACAGATCCTTGCCATGCTTACGCTCTCTAATTCGGTTAAGTGAAATGCATGTGACTTTGAAGTTTGTTTTCTCGGATTTTATCCTCTTACGAGCATTGGATTTGAAGTCATCTAGTATTCAAGTGGTGCCAGATTGCATTGGTGAAATGACACATCTCAGGTATCTTGACCTTTCTAATAATGATTTTACATCGCTGCCAGAGTCTATTTGTAGGCTTAGAAATATGCAAACGTTGAGACTTAATTATTGTTGGGAACTTGAGTCATTGCCGGAAAACATTGGAAACATGAGCAAGTTGAGACACCTAAATATTGAAGGATGTCGGAGGTTAGGAGGCATGCCAATTGGGATTGGGCAATTAACTTGTCTTCAAACATTAAGTCACTTTATGGTGGGCAAGGGGAGTAGAAGTGGTATTGGTGGGTTGCAATTGCTGAATAACCTTAGAGAAAATTTAGAAATATATGGGCTTTGGCTCGTGAAAACTTCAAGGGAGGCTAAAGACGCAAATTTGATGAGCAAGAAAAATGTACATACATTGGAGCTAATTTGGTCAAACTACTCTGAACAAAAAGCTAGATGGTTAAACAGACGTGGACGACAACAAAAGGTGATGGAAGGCCTCCAACCTCACGTAAATGTTAGAAATTTGTGGGTTGAAGAGTATGGAGGAGTGACCTCTCCAAGTTGGTTGACACCTTTGTTAGTCCCAAATTTGGTGGAAATATCTCTGTATCATTGTACATGGCAACATCTTGGATCTCTAAGGAAATTTCCTTCCCTTAAAGTTTTGAAGTTGATTGACATTGATTCACTGAAATTCATCGAGGAGAAAGAGGTGGTGGATGATGCAAGTGCAGGAGGAGGATTCCCGTCGCTGGAAGAACTAATTTTGGGGGTCATGCCTGATTTGGAGGGATGGTCATCTTCATCATCATCTGAAGCAGCAGCAGCAGCAAGTGCAGAAGAAGGACTCCAATGGCTAGAAGGAGTAAGGTTGGAGGAGCCTATGCACAATTTGGAGGGATCCTCGTCATCAACGTCTCAAGCAGCAGCAGCACCATTCCCTTGCCACAAAAGCCAAAGCGCAAAGAAACTTGAAAGATGCCCAAAACTGAAAACAGGAGGAGGACTCCCATTGTCATTGTCATCGTCATCCTTGTCTCAAGCAGCAGCAACAACACAGGTAGCAGCAGTATCAATAATTGTCCAAAACTGAGAGGAGGAATCCCATTGGCATGGTCCCCTGTCCAACATGTTTACATTGAGGGCTATAAGTGCAATGGAATGGTTCTGGCTTCTGTGCGAGACCTTCCTTCCCTGAACATTTCTAATTTTGATGAGTTGGAGTATTTTCCATCCGGCACGCTAACTAACCTTACCGCGCTCCACGACTTGGAGATCAGCGGTTGCGACAACCTGAAAGCTCTTCCTGTAGAACTCTATAGTCTTGCTACACTGACAGAGTTGCAGATTTCTAAGTGCCCCAAGTTGGTTTCATTGGCAGAGGAGAGAGAGGGAGGACTCAAAAGCCTCTCCTCTCTCAAAACTCTTATTATTGAGCGTTGTGAAGCTTTGGAGCGCTTGTCTGAGCTCAACAAGGCTTCTCTCATTACTCTGGAAATCATTGATTGTCCTGAGATGGAATTCTCCAAGGAGGACTTTGAGCACCTTGTAGTCCTTGAAGAACTTCGATTGCTTGGGTTGCCCAAGTTGACGTGTTTTCCGGAGGGGATAAAACACTCTGCTGCAGCACTTAGACATCTACAATTCCAGCCTTGTTCCAAATATGGTGCAGTGGTGGACTTGCCGGATTGGATTGGTACTACTTTAACCTCACTTGAGTATTTGAAAATTGATGCTCCCGAGAATTGGAAAGTGTTGCCACAATGGATGCAACACCTCACTGCTCTTGAACAACTAAAGATCTATAGATGCAATAAAGAACTAGTAGAACAATGGGAGAATATAGACAGGCAGAGAGAAGAGAACAACAGCTTCAACATGATTGCCCACGTTCCACATATTACTCTGTCAAGCACAAGCTACTAAACCCTAGTGGTTAAGTTTGTAAAGCTCCCATCTGTGATCATGGTAAGATCCAAAAACACCCTAGACCCTCCTTCTTCAGAATGCCATATATTTTATTTCATTGTTACCTTTCTTCAATTACTGCCTTTCATTTAATGAGTTTTTTCAGATGGTCATCGTATTCTTGGTCACCAAATCTTTATTTATGCAAACCTTACATCTCCTATATGATTTGATCTGCACGGTTCCTTGAGTTTTCCACAGTATTTCCTTACCCTGTGATGTCTGATCAATTTGAATAAACAATTTGATTGGTGTTTTTCGTGGTCTTGTAAGATTGTGTCAAGTCAATTTGATTGGTGTTTTTCGTGGTCTTGTAAGATTGTGTCAAGTGAACAAAGGGGCCAGACATGCATTCTAGCAACAAGCAGAATTTACCAGAGGTTAGTTTGTTTCTGTCTCTGGAATTTTGTGGTCTACATGTTGTTTCTCGGTCTTTTGTTTTGCTAGAAATGATTATGCTAAGGAAGAATAGTCAAATACATATTTTGCTTCAATTAGATGTCTCCAAGTATTTGCATCTCATTAAAGAGTTATTTTTGAGAAGATGTACAATACTTCAGTTTTGTTGTTTTTCATTGATGATATCTTCCATTGCAGGAAAGTGCAACACTCTGGAGGATGCTATAAGTTATCTTCCATTGCAGGAAAGTGCAACACTCTGGAGGATGCTATATGTTTTTCATCTGAGGTGTCCTTTACCACGGAGCCTGAAGGTAATGTCAATATAAATTTGTTTTGAATATTTGCAATGATATTTTGTAATTTCTCAAATGTTTTTATTATGTGGTTTCTCGAGTGAGCCTTATTTTTGTTCTTACTCTTAACTGTTTTGGCCTTTGAGCATGGTGGAAATTGGTGTTGAGGTTTATTTGCATTTTGTTTTCTCTGATTTGTGTTTTGTACATTTCCATTCATATCACAGGATTTTGGTTTAGAGAAATTGTACCATTTATTAGAAGTTTAAATACAAGAACCAATTAATATAATCTTTTGAGATTGTTGTGTTTATGGCATTCTTCTTGTTTTTATACTCCGACATGTTTTTGGAAAGCTTAATGAAATCTCAATTGTGTTTTTTTATATTCGTGTTTAAGATAATTAGATCATGATTCATAGCCAATGAAATGGATTTTGAAGATAATAGCTTTACAGTTGAAATCATATTTCAGATTTTTCAAACAAATGTCAAGGGATTTAACCAATATTTCATTTGTTGTAATGAGAGAGAATTCACATATATATTCTCATTCATGTTTGGTTACCATTGATCACTCCTCTCTCATGAACCACAAGTACATTGAAATCTGAATTTCGCAACCTTCATTCTTGCCTTATCAAAGATTTGAAAAGCAGAATTTTTGCTGTGTTTATGTCTACTTGAATGTAAGGCCATAATTGACTGATTTTCACTTGAAAAGATGAAAAAGTGTATGTTTTTATGCAAAGTTGTGTATGTTTGTTTTTGCAGGATTGTGTGCAGAGGTGATTACATGTTCGTGAAGAATGTGCACCATTTGGGCTTGTTTGGTTGAATCCAATCAGCGGTATCTGGAATAAAAGAGGTTAAGGGATAAATAAATAAACAACAGGTGTATGTACCAAATTAAAACATCTGAAATGAGAGGGGTTAAGGAATAAATAAATAAATAAACAAACAAACAGGTGTATGTACCAAATTAAAATTGACTGAGGTCAATGAAATATATAAAATAAATTGACTGAGGTCAGAAGAAAATGCATACACTCACAATGAATTCCAATCCAAGTCATTCGTGAATTCATGCCACATTTACTAATTATGGATGGAAGTTTTTTCATAATTAGTGAAAAATATATGCAAGGATATGAGCGAGTTATAAAGCACGAAATATTTGCAGTCCAAATTAGTAGGTTTTTAATGGTAATGTTATGAACTGGATGGATTGAGGAACTGGTTATGTTAAGATATATCATGATCTGTGGCTTGGTCGTCAACTCATTAATTTTCTCATGGATAATCCTAAAGGAATTGTGTTCCTTGAGAGTGTCGATGCCTCAGATATTGTAAAGGATTCAAATATGTTTATAAAGCGAGGCTTCTTCTTCTTGTAAGTGTCTCTGGTCACTCGATCGCTTTTTAGGCGTTGTTTGTAGCAGATTTATAGATCTAAGGTTGGTTTCAGTGATTCTAGTGATTCATGTTAGGTATCTTGATGTTGTTGCTTTGGGATTCTATGATATGTTGATCTCTTAGTTGTTCGATTTGTGTGTTTTTGATGTATATTGGATTGTTTTGGTCGCGTTTCTTGTTAGATTGGTTGATATTTATTCAAATCCGTTGCGATTTAGAGTATTTTTTATGTGTGAGTGAAAGGAAATGAGATCTAATTATTTGGTTTTGATTTTTACTTTCGTGTTTATTGATAATTAGTAGGATGAGTTGCATACTTGCATTTCATTTGAGTGAATCTGAAAATCTGGCGACGAATGATTAGCTTTACATATTTTCGAAAAAATTATGGTCTAAATATTAGTATATTGTGATTGATGAAAACATGAGACCTAAGTATCTGGTTTTGATATTGGTTTCGTGTTTCTCGATGCTTTGTAGGATGAAGGATGAGTTACATACTTGCATTTCATTTGAGTGAATCTGAAAATCTGGTGACGAATGATTCGCTTAGTAAATTTTCGAAAATTTTATGGTCTAAATATTAGTATTTTGTGATTGATGAAAAACATGAGATGGAAGTATTTGTTCGATTTTGTTTTGGAAGATAAACTAGAGTTCAATGTTATCTATGGAAAAAATTGCATTTCATTTTGGTACTGATAGTATGCCATGTGAAATACTCGTTTGATATGCCATGTCAAAATTAATAACAAATAAATAGGGTAATGGCCAGTATTTGACATGACATAACACGACTTTGACATGATACCAATATCACATTGGTTACAATGAATGTGAACAAAAAAAAAAGAACAGGAACTGATCAAAGGCAGATTCATTGGTGAAAATATTGGTCTGGCGTAGGAACTGATCAGAGACATTAACAGGAAGGTTTTTGGAGATAATGTGGTGCTGAAAATTGACATGGAGAAAGCTTATGACAGACTATAATGGAACTTTTTGTTTGCAGTTCTTAAAAAGTTTGGCTTTAATGATAGACTCTGCCACATCATATCTAATTGTATTGCTTTTTGTGGATTCTCGGTTCTGCTTTAGGGAGTCTACAAAGGTTTTTTCAGATCCACGCGGGGATTAAGGCAGGGAGATCCCCTATCTCCCTTTCTTTTCATTATTGCTTCCGAAGTGTTGAGTAGGGGTTTGAAATCAGCTTTTGAAAAAGGCAAAATAGGGTACTATTATACCCCTAGGAATTGCAGCCCGGTTTCCCATCTTCTATATGCTGATGACACTCTCATATTTTTAAATGGCAGAACATCCTCAGTTACGGGTTGTATGGAGTTCCTGTGACAATACTGCAAGGCCTCGGGCCAGAAAATAAATGAAGGAAAAAATTCTTTTACTTTGGCGGACAAGGTCACAACGGAACGCATTGTAGCTTTAAAGAGTGGCACAGGTTTTCAATTCCGCACTGCTCCTTTGAAGTATTTGGGAGGGCCTTTGTTCCAAAGAGAGTTAAAATCTCATATTTTGAAGATTTAATCACAAAAATTCAGGCTCGCATTCAAGGATGGAAGGCAAAATTGCTATCTCCAGGAGGAAAATTGATTTTGATCCGGCATATTCTCAGCTTTATTCCTATTTATATTCTTAGTACCATGTGTGTTCCAATAACAGTTTTAGCTCGGATAAAGGGTTTGCTGGCAGATTTCTTTTGGGGGGATTGTGAAGGTCGTCAAAAGAAAAAATGGGTGTCATGGGATAACATTTGTTTTCCTGAGGCAGAGGAAGGTTTGGGAGTCAGGGATTTGACGGTGGTAATGAAAGTTTTTCGAGTCAAGGCCCTTTGGAGACTTCTTACTTCAGATTCTTTATGAGCTAATTTTATGAGGAGTAAATATTGGTTAAAAGGCGTTGGTTTGAAAAGTCAATTTGTGAAAGGTGGGTCCTCTCCGTTTTTAAAGAGATCGTGCTTGGGCGAACCTTTCTTTTGAGTAACTTGATGTGGCGTATCGGCATTGGGAATATCAGTTTTTTTTAGGAGAATTGGAACATGGTGGCTTCTTTCGGGAGACCAGAAGCTTTGGTTGCCAATGATTCATGGCCTACGGTTCACGAGGTGGTTTCGACAAATTATGAATTGGTTCCTAGAGATCTCAGAAATTTGGCACGTGTTCTTTTTGCTGATAGACTCCGTAGTGAACCCAATGCGGAGAACTCGTGTGTGTGGATTCCAAATCCGAACGGGCTATTTTCTATCCAGTCGGCATATGAATTGTTACGGCATCATGGGAAGGTTAATTCATTAAGTCAGTTCCTTTG
Organism: Berberis thunbergii; assembly: GCA_003290165.1. Taxonomy (NCBI): domain Eukaryota; kingdom Viridiplantae; phylum Streptophyta; class Magnoliopsida; order Ranunculales; family Berberidaceae; genus Berberis; species Berberis thunbergii. The sequence goes on along the minus strand of QNQO01001435.1, from coordinate 272,120 downwards.
GCACGAACATTTGCCTTCTAGAATATCAGTTTTTGTTTGGAAATTACTCCGTAGAGGAGTGCCAGTGGACGGTGAATTATACAGATGTGGATTAAGCCTGGCCTCTAGATGCCACTGTTGTAAAGCGCCAAAACAAGAATCTTTGACTCATCTATTCCTAGACGGCGAAATGGCGATGCAGGTGTGGAATCATTTTGACAGGATCTTTGACATTCATTTACGGCGACCAGCAGAAATCTCAACGGTTCTTGCCATATGGTTCAAGAGAGTTAAACGCACTTCGCAAACAGGTGTGTTACTCCTTCTCACTCCAATGTTCATTCTTTGGGAAATTTGGAAAATGAGATGCAAATGCGTGTATGAAAGTGCTACCCCAAATCCCGTTTTTGTGATCTTGAACATTAGGCGTCAGTTGCGAATGGCTAATAACTTTATTATCCCTAAGCAAGTTAGCAATAATACGGCTCCCCTTCAGCTTTTGGGTTTGGATGTGATCACTGTTAACAGGAAATCCGTTCGTACTGTTTATTGACACCCTCCCCTCATTGATTTTGTTGCACTTAATGTGGATGGCTCCTCCCGAAAGGAAAGGACATCCGGTGGAGTGGTTATTAGAGACTCTCGGGGTTGCTGTGTTGTGGGGAAACAAATTTATTTCGGTGTAGGTGCTCATAATAAAGCAGAAATTTTGGCTTTATTTGAGGGACTCCGTCTATGCCTCGCCTTGGGTTTCACGAAGGTCGTCATACAAACGGATTCGGATTTAGTTTGTGCCTGCTTTATGGATAATTTACAAATCCCATGGCATTTGGAGAATATTATAAAAGAAATCAAGTTGTTGGCAGCGACTATGACGTTGTTTTGTCAACGTATCTTTAGGGAGGCCAATGCCGTAGCGGCTTCATTATCGGCTAGAGCACGACATGACGCAGGAACAGTTTCTTTCAGGGGGACTGAATTTCCAAGGAGAATAACAGGATTGATTGTACTAGATAGATCTCATATGGCGTATATTCGCCACGGGGACGGGTAATTGCAGCAGCTATTGCAACTCAGGGTTGCAAAGCAGGACTGCTGCATTTTCAGGTTTGTAAATTGCTGCAACCCAGCGAGTAGCAGCTAGTTTGGGTGTGATCTGCGGGTCTGCTGCTGCGATTTCTGCGTGCTGATGCGGCTGCTGCTGCTGCAGTCTGTTGAGCCGCTGTTGCTGCTGCTCTGTTCTGCTGATGCCGCGGCTGCTGCTGCTGCTGTCTGCTGATGCCGCTGCTGGTGCCGCCGCTGCTGCTGCTGGTGCCGCTGCTGTGCTGCTGCTGTTTTTTCGTGGATGCGGCTTTAGATATTCAGTGTTTTGCGTGGATGCGGTGTTTTGGGTGTATGATGTTTGTTTTGGCAGTCTTGGGTGTGCTCGGGTTTCTATTCTATTCCTGGCTGGTCCCCAGTTCCTTTGTTTTTTTCTTTCCAGGAATTTTGTTTTAAAATTTTGTTATAAAATTTGTTTTTAGAATTAACGCGGGTAACGTCGTAATGTACCCCCGCAACGATTTGTAATTTTTATGGATATTTAATAAAGGTCTGACATTCCATAGTTGCCCCTCCCCACTGGAGGTTCATTTAAAAAAAATAATAATAAAAAAAAAAAATAGGTGGGTGGGATTAGTTTGGCAAACTTAGGCCTATGTAATGGCCGAGAAACCTCTAACATTTGATTAAATGACCTAGAGCACATGGCCCGACCAATACATTAATATGGATTCCATGGACACTTAATCACATTATTATTTCTATAAAGGTATATTAGTTGCTTTAGACCCCTATTTAAGATATTTGAAAGACAAGCTAATAATGGCCTATAAAATTGTTTTCAAGCGTTTGGTTTTGAGGCAAAAGAAAGATGTGGGTGTTCTTTTTCCACATGTATAAACATATATTAAATATTAATAATAAAATGTGGGAACTTATACTTTGTGCTCATTAGCACACACATGTCATCAATGTTTGTCTGCAATGTGCTCAATAAAAGCAAATTGAAAACAAGAGAAAATGGTGATGATATAGCTGCATTGAGTTGTTTGGTTGGATCACTGACCAAACCCCTTAGAGGGCTCTTTCATTTTAATGTAGTCAAATAAACAATTTGCGCCTGCTCTCAATCAATTGGCTCCGCCAAATTAGATCAAGAAGTCATTATTGATTAGTGCTACATCTACTTGTTTATGACAATATAATTCCTTCTTTTCAAAATTTTTGGGAATACAATGAAAAATTGTTGGCTTGAATAGTCACACATCAAGTAAGAAAGATGAATTGGCACAAAGGTTTATAAAAAATGATCAACCTTCTAATAGCAACAAGGTCTTTTAGAGAAAACCGAAGGCCTAAGATAAGGGCCAGTGATGACACTACCAACTAGCACTCCACATTTTTTTGGATGCGTCGAATGACACCACTTTCCCTTTTCCACCTTCTATTCTCTCTTCACAAAAGCAACACCATCCCACTCGCTCCGTCCCTATTGCCACCGCCTGTCGCACCACCACACCTCGTCCACTTCCGGCCGTACCACCGCTCCTTTATTATTTTTCTCCTTTGTTCTTGTTATTTTTCTTTTCATTCTCTTCCTTTCTCATCTTCTTCTCTTTTGTTCTCTTTTGGCATCCTTTGTTTTTTATTCTTCTCATATCTTTTTCTTTTTCTTCTCCTATTTTCTCTTCTTTTCTTCTTTGTTTTATTTTCTTCTTTTTCTTCTCCTCTTTTCTCTTTTTTTTTCTCCGTTTTGTTTTCTTCTCATATTTTTTCCCTTTTATCTTCTTTCCTCTTTTCTCATATTTTTTTTATTCTCTTCTTTCCTCTTTTATCTTCTTTTTCTTTTTCATTTTCTTTTCCCGCTTTCTTCTCTTTTCTCTTCTTTTCTTCTCCATTTTATTTTCGTCTCATTTTTTTTTTCCTTCTCCCTTCTCATCTTCTCATTCTTTTTTCTTCTCCTTTTTTTCCATCTATCTTCTTTGTTTTTTGCTTCTTTTTCTTTTTACCTATTAGTGGCATTCATAAGTCTTTTATGTCACAACAATTGTTACGTTTGATATAATTTTGTGACGTATAACTTCTTTTTTCAATCTAAACTTAGCCTTTATTTAAAATCAAATTTCATATTTAACCCCTTGACGGATTATGTATCCATTAAACGGGTAATAAAATTCCAATGATTTGTTTGCTTCTTCATTATTCAAGAAAAACAAGTAACATTTCATACACTTCTCTTTATATTTTATTTTGATAAATTGTTTGTTGAAAATGAGTACCCCCAAGTTTAAAACTAAACCCAGGTGATCTATTCACAACCAAGTAATGAATTTGAAATGTAAAATATAAGTTTATTTTTTTGAACCCACTTCTAGTATGCAACAACATTTTCAATTAAAAATGATGGTTGATTCAAGATCTAGTTTTCAAAGGCTGAAACTATAAATAATGAAGAAGAACAAACTCATGAAGATGAATTGTTGGAGTTTTATTACCTATTTAATTGTTTAATTATGAATTAAAGATGGGAGATTTGACTATATGAAATTTATTTTGCCATGTTTAGATTGATGAGAAAATTAAGGGTTCTCTTTTCTTTTATTTGTGAAATTCATTTTTGTAGAGTAAGGTTAGGGAATTAGGTTTTGCAATCAGGATGACGTGGCATTGTCAAATAAGTTTTTTTACAACCTTGAGATACAAAACTTTTTGGAAATTTCATCATTTTTTCGAGATCACGCCACATCATCCTGATTGCAAAACATGATTACAAAAACCCGATTTCCTAACATTTTTTATTTTTGTAAGAACACATGACTAATGGTTCTTGCGAACAAGAGAATTAGAATTCGTGGTGAGAAAGAGTAAAGCAGTTGAAGGTAAGAGATTAAGGTATTGATAACCAGTGTTTTAGAAAGTGATAAGGGCGTATGACTTGACTCGAAGCGGCTGAAAAACGCTACAGAGCCTATGCGTTAGCGGTGTTCAATAGTGGTACGAGTCGACTCGATTTGATTCGTACGAGTCAATGGGTGCCATGATTTCTAATCTTGAAAAAGATCCGACGGCTGAAACCAACCCCAAAAACCTAATTGGATCTTAAACAGATATTTCATGCAGCACAGAGAAGAAAAAAGAAGAAGAAGTAAGAAAGAAAGAAAGAAGAAGACAATTAAACTGCGGGGGAAGGGGCGAGGAAACCAGCGAGGGAGGGGGTGAAGCCGTTCACTCCCTCGAGATGCGTGAAAGTGCCTCGAGATACGCGTTTTTACGCATCTCGATGGGATGAACGGCTTCACCCCCTCTCACTGGTTCCCTCGCCATTTAGAATTTCCCTTAAAACATTGTTTCGATTGACTGTCGACAGAATTTCGTGTGGAGTCATTCTAGGAGAGGAGGAAACAGGCAAGGGAGGGGGGTTTGAACCCCCATCCCCCTCGAGATTCACATGGGCGTGCATCTCGAGGGGGATGGAGGGTCACACCCCCTCCCTCGCCATTTAGAATCACCGTTTCGTGTGATTGTGTCTACTATCGACAGAAGATCTATTTCGATTGTCGTTGTTGTTGTGGTAGAAGAAGAAGGGTGGTGTACTTAATGTTTTTGCTCGATTGTTGCTTGCTTACTGTGTCGACAGAAGAATGAAGGAGGGTCAAGGTGATTCGTTGTTGGACGGAACTGTTGTTTGCTTGCTACTGTTATTGGCGATCAGGTAGAGTCAATGTCTACTCTCCATTTCCTTTTCACTGCAAAATAAATTCAAAACTTTTTATATCATGTTGTTCTCAGTTGCTGAACAAAATAATACATACATGATACATAAAAATAAAATAAGAATTAAATAAAATTGCAAGTCTTCAAGAATATATAGATTCAATTAGGCTTTCGTTTATTCAAATTTGTTTTTCTTAATACTTAACTCATTTATTTGTTGCGTTTTGACATTTTATTTATTTTAATGTTTGTGTTTGAAGATGGGATCGCGTAAGACTACAAATGATGGAGGTAAGGACCCGTAGTGGAGGAAGCATGGTGTCAAGATCCAAGGTCCTAGGGAAAGGATTACCTACGTGCAATGCAAATATTGTAGTCAAGTGCTCAAGGGGGAATGCATAGATTGAAGAATCGTCTAGCAAATATGCATAAGGATGCACGAATTCCTAATGTACACGATGAAATCTACCGAGAAGTGAAGACTTCACCTGAGGTTGGTGAAAGACAAAAGGAAATCAAAAGACAAAAAACAAGTTTCTAATTAACCTGAGTTCATATTTTCAAGGAAATATGAATCAAGAAGTAACTAATGTTTCCAGCGCCACCGGTCCTGGTAGTGATTGTGGATCCAGCCCATACTTTGGTGGCATATATAGTGAGGGAGCTGATGGATCAAAGTAGGCATATATAAAAGTGAGACCACAATCAGCCAATGCAAAAAAACATAGAAATCAAGTTTGTGTAGACATTAGACGTTTCTTTTTTGAAAATGGCATTCCATTCAATGTTGCAAGTAGTCCTTTCGCAAATATGCTTCTATCAGTTTCGAAGTATGCAGCTCATAACAATGGACATTGTGTGAAGCCACCATTGGCACATGAGCTAAGGAATTGGATCCTCAAGGAGGAAGTGGAGCCAACCAATGTGATAGTCAAAGATCTGAAAAAAAAAAAAAAAAATGGCCTCTCACGGGAGTTACAATCATCTCTGATGGTTGAAAAAACATGAGTAAAGACACGAGTGATCGCTACCTCATTAATTTTCTCGTGGATAATCCTAAAGAGTTTGTGTTCCTTAAGAGTGTCGATGCCTTAGATATTGTAAAGGATTCAAATATGTTTATATGTTTATAAAGCAGGCATCTTCTTCTTGTAAGTGTCTTTGGTCACTCGATCGCTTTTTATATGTTTTGAAACCCTAGATGTGATAATGTGTTCGATCTGATCGTGCTTGTTCTAGTTTTCGGTTCAGATTGCTGTATTTGCAGTCTGATTTGGCGTTGTTTGTAGCAGATTTATAGATCTAAGGTTGGTTTCAGTGATTCTAGTGATTCATGTTAGGTTTCTTGATGTTGTTGTTTGATCTGCGGGATTCTATGATATGTTGATCTCTTAGTTGTTCGATTTGCGTGTTTTTGATGTATATTGGATTGTTTTTGGTCGAGTTTCTTGTTGGATTAGTTGATATTTATTCAAATCCGTCGCAATTTAGAGTATTTTGATGTGTGAGTGAGAGGGAATGAGATCTAATTATCTGGTTTTGATTTTGCTTTCGTGTTTATTGATAATTAGTAGCATGAGTAACATACATGCATTTCATTTGAGTGAATCTGAAAATCTGGTGACGAATGATTCGCTTTGTATATTTTTGAAAAATTTATGGTCTAAATATTAGTATTTTGTGATTGATGAAAACATGAGATCTAAGTATCTGGTGTTGATATTGGTTTCGCGTTTCTCGATGCTTTGTTGAAGGATGAGTTGCATACTTGCATTTCATTTGTGTGAATCTTAAAATCTGGCGACGAATGATTAGCTTTGCATATTTTCGAAAAATTTATGGTCTAAATATTAGTATTTTGTGATTGATGAAAACATGAGACCTAAGTATCTGGTTTTGATATTGGTTTCGTGTTTCTCGATGCTTTGTAGGATGAAGGATGAGTTACATACTTGCATTTCATTTGAGTGAATCTGAAAATCTGGTGACGAATGATTCGCTTAGTAAATTTTCGAAAATTTTATGGTCTAAATATTAGTATTTTGTGATTGATGAAAAACATGAGATCGAAGTATTTGTTCGATTTTGTTTTGGAAGATAAACTAGAGTACAATGTTATCTATGGAAAAAATTGCATTTCATTTTGGTACGGATAGTATGCCATGTGAAATACTTGTTTGATATACCATGGAAAATAATCCAGCTTCTCTTGTTTAGTCAGTAGTCATATGACATCTTACCTGTAAAATGACATATTATTTGATAATTACCATGTTAATGTGATGTGCGCAACAGCTTTACTTCATTGAATTTTGAAATTAAAATTTTTATTCTCTTCAATAAGCAAGGATGAGTAAAAAAGTTCATTAGTCGAAGTGGGTTTTCTCTAATCCATCGTCTCTTCTACTCCTTGAAACCCAATTCTCGAAATCTCCTCCCCCACCATCGGCACTGAGATTTTCCCAAGTCTCTGCCCCCCATTCCTCTCGAAGGTCTAAACTTTATAAAAAGAACCCATGAAGAAATATCCCAACTTGGAGGCATTCTTGAATCTGTGTGGCGTTCCTTCGATTCCATTCTTTCTTCCGGATAGTAAGCTTTCAACCCCACCTTTTGTTTTCACAATTCAATGTGTGTTTGAGTGAAAGATATGAAATGGGTTTTGTTTGTTTATGTTTTGGTTTGAAAGTTTGATAATTGGTATCATTGTATTTCTTGGGAATTGATGGCATATGGATTCAATTTGGGAGATGGGTATAGTAAACCCTAGAAAATGTTATTCCATTGATCGAGGTGTTTGTATAAATGTCTATTCATAAGGTATTTCATTCAGTAATTTTAAGGAAACAAAGGGTTTAATTTCTACTTACTACTTAAGTAGTTTAGGTTGATGCCCGAGTCTTGTATGACTAAAATGTGTGAAAGATATTGATCATGCGGCCATTGCCATGAAATGTCAAATAATCTCTAGCTACTTGGAGCACAGGAGGGTAGAATTGATGCCCTTATAATCAAAATTTTTTAGAACTATTTGATTAAAAATGACTGACAAAACATGATGGGAAAATTGTTCTTGATTACTATATTTGATTATGGTATACTAGTTCATTCCCACTTGCCCTATGAGTTGTTGTTAGTCTCTTCCAAGTCTTACCAATCGATGCATCCTTTCAATTGTACAATTTGAATTGTTGCTTACTTGAATTATTGATGGTAAACATTGCTTCATTCAGATGGCCACTAATAATGTGAACTGACACTGGCACTAAGATGGCTAGTAATAATGCTTCATTCAGCAAGTGTTTTTCCCTTTCACTAGACCCACCAGTGAGCACCCTTGAAATCATGATTCAACCATATGTTATCCTTCTTTCAGATGGAGGAGCACTAGCATAGCAGGTCATGCAACCAGCTGTAAATCCACTGAAGGAAAATAATTCAATCCAAAATTGACTCTTTCCAAGTCTTGCTTTACTGTTTTTCTCTTGATGGAGTTTCATACAAATAATTGAGAGAGCAATTTCAGTTTCTTCTCTTTTCTTCTCTGTGGAGCTCCAAATCCAGTTTCAGTTTCCTTACTGTAACAATTCTTCTTGTCAATTCTTTAAAGTTGTTTCTGCTAAAGGAGGAGGAGGAGGAGATGGCAGGAGCAGATAAAGTAGTATGTCCATTCTTTGTAGTTGTGTTTGAACGACTCAAGTCTTTAATCTACAAGGACCATATCAAGAAGCTTGGTCCATTAATGAAAAAGCTGAAGAAGCTTTACAAAACTTCCTGTAAAATCAAAGAAGTCGTCAATGATGCAGAGGAGAGGCAGTTCAAGGAAGAGGCTGATGGAATTCGGTTATGGTTACAAGAGCTGAACGATGCTGCATATGAGGCTGATGATGTCCTTGACGATTTTGAATATGAAGAAGGTCTACAGCAACTAGCCTCTGAGGAAGCCACAAGCAGCAGCAGCAACGTAAGCGAACTTCATGGGAAAATTCAAATGCTCAATGAGATTTTTCATGAGTTGGTTGAAGAATGTTCAGGGCTTGAGTTGCGAAAGGAGAAGGAAAAGAGCGTGGTAGTATCTCCGGAACGTATAACTATTTCTCTCTCGACTGAACCCAAAGTTCATGGGAGAGACGAAGACAGAGAAAAGTTGGTGAAGCAATTGCTTGGCTCAGGTTACTTGACTTTGGACCCATTTTGTATCCGAGGAAGCAATTATTTCGCTAAGCACCCAAAAGCTAGTTGGGGGCCAGTGCTTAACGAGGCAAGCAGCAGTAGTAGCAAGGATCCTATCTCCGTTTTCCCCATCCTTGGTATGGGGGACTTGGCAAAACAACTCTTGCCCAACTGGTTTACAACGATGAGCGGGTGAAGAATCATTTCAAACATAGATCATGGATTTGTGTTTCAGATGATTTTGATATCGAACGTCTTATGAAAGCGATCATAGCCTCTATTTCGGGAAGTGAATGTAATCTTGAAGACTTGGAACGTCTCCAACAGGGCCTTCGAGAAGAGGTACATGGAAAGATATTTTTGCTTGTGCTAGATGATGTATGGGAAGAAAGCCAAGAAGAATGGAACAAAATGGTGAGATTTTTTGAAGGTGGGGCACAAGGTAGTTCAATTATTGTGACTACTCGTCTACCAACAGTAGCATCCATCACGAGCAAACTTCCTCCTCACTGCCTAAAGGGTTTATCAAGAAAAGATTGTTGGGCTTTATTCAAGCAGTATGCATTTGGTCCGGGAAATGAAGAGAGGGAAGAGTTAGTGCAGATCGGCAAGGCGATTGTGAAGAAGTGTAGAGGTTTGCCCTTGGCTGCAAAATCTATGGGAGGCTTGCTTCGCTTCAAAAATGAGGTAAATGAATGGCTTGAAATCAAAGACAGTGCAATTTGGGAGCTCCCTCAAAGTAGCGTGAAAGGCATATTACCAGCATTGAGATTGAGTTATTACCACTTGCCATCAATGTTGAAACAATGTTTTGTTTATTGCTTGATTTTTCCCAAAGATTTTGACATTGAAAAAGAAAGGTTGATTAAATTGTGGATGGCTAACGGTTTGGTGCAATCCTGAGCAAAAATAGAGTTGGAGGATGTTGGGAATGAGATTTTCACTGCTTTGCTACAGAGATCCTTCTTTCAAGACGTACAAAAGGACAAAGATGGAGGCATAACAACATGTAAGATGCACGATCTTGTGCATGATCTCGCAAGTCATATTGCAGGGGATGAATATTTTGTTGAGGATGTTGGTAGTGCACGAAATATTACAGAAAGAACTCGCCATTTGTCCCTATTGTCTTATGGGGAAGTACCACACAGATCCTTGCCATGGTTACGCTCTCTAATTCGGTTAAGTGAAATGCATGTGACTTCGAAGTTTGTTTTCTCGGATTTTATCCTCTTACGAGCATTGGATTTGAAGTCATCTAGTATTGAAGTGGTGCCAGATTGCATTGGTGAAATGACACATCTCAGGTATCTTGACCTTTCTAATAGTTATTTTACATCGCTGCCAGAGTCCATTTGTAGGCTTAGAAATATGCAAACGTTGAGACTTAATTATTGTCGTAAACTTGAGTCATTGCCGGAAAACATTGGGCACCCTTGAAATCATTTCTAATAGTTCATTCAGCAAGTGATTTTCCCTTTCACTAGACCCACCAGTGGGCACCCTTGAAATCATGATTCAACCATATGTTATCCTTCTTTCAGATGGAGGAGCACTAGCATAGCAGGTCATCCAACCAGCTGTAAATCCACTGAAGGAAAATAATTCAATCCAAAATTGACTCTTTCCAAGTCTTGCTTTACTGTTTATCTCTTTACGGAGTTTCATACAAATAATTGAGAGAGCAATTTCAGTTTCTTCTCTTTTCTTCTCTGTGGAGCTCCAAATCCAGTTTCAGTTTCCTTACTGTAACAATTCTTCTTGTCAATTCTTTAAAGTTGTTTCTGCTAAAGGAGGAGGAGGAGGAGATGGCAGGAGCAGATAAAGTAGTATGTCCATTCTTTGTAGTTGTGTTTGAACGACTCAAGTCTTTAATCTACAAGGACCATATCAAGAAGCTTGGTCCATTAATGAAAGAGCTGAAGAAGCTTTACAAAACTTCCTGTAAAATCAAAGAAGTCGTCAATGATGCAGAGGAGAGGCAGTTCAAGGAAGAGGCTGATGGAATTCGGTTATGGTTACAAGAGCTGAACGATGCTGCATATGAGGCTGATGATGTCCTTGACGATTTTGAATATGAAGAAGGTCTACAGCAACTAGCCTCTGAGGAAGCCACAAGCAGCAGCAACAACGTCAGCGAACTTCATGGGAAAATTCAAAAGCTCAAAAGACAGAGAAAAGTTGGTGAAGCAATTGCTTGGCTCAGCTTACTTGTCTTTGGATCAATTTCGTACCCGAGGAAGCAATTATTGCGCTAAGCACCCAACAGCTAGTCGGGGGCCAGTGCTTAACATTGTGAGCAGCAGCAGCGACAGCCAAGATAATATGTTTGTTTTTCCCATTCTGGGTATAGGGGGACTTGGCAAAACAACTCTTGCTCAGTTAGTTTACAACGATGAGCGGGTGGAAAATCATTTCAAAGATAGAGCATGGGTTTGTGTATCAGATGATTTTGATATCAAACGTCTTATGAAAGCGATCATAGCCTCTATTTCAGGAAGTGATTGTAATGATGAAGACTTGGAACTCCTCCAACGGCGCCTTCGAAATGAGGTACATGGCAAGAGGTTTTTGCTTGTGCTAGATGATGTATGGGAAGAAAGAGAAGAAAAATGGAACAAAATGATGGGTGTTTTTAAAGGTGTGGCGCAAGGTAGTTCAATTATTGTGACTACTCGCCTGCCAACAGTAGCATCCATCACGAGCAAACTTCCTCCTCTCTGCCTAAATGGTTTATCAAGGGAAGATTGTTGGGGTTTATTCAAGCAGTATGCATTTGGTCCGGGAAATGAAAAGAGCGAAGCAATGGTGAAGATCGGCGAGGCGATTGTGGAGAAGTGTGTAGGTTTGCCCTTGGCTGCAAAAGCAATGGGAGGCTTGCTTCGCTTCAAAAATGAGGAAAATGAATGGAATGAAGTCAAAGACAGTGCAATTTGGGAGCTCCCTCAAAGTAGCATGAAAGGCATATTACCAGCATTGAGATTGAGTTATTACCACTTGCCATCAATGTTGAAACAATGCTTTGTTTATTGCTCGATTTTCCCAAAAGATTTTAACATTGAAAAAACAAGTTATATTCAATTATGGATGGCTAACGGTTTGGTGCATTCCCGAGCAAAAATGGAGTTGGAGGATGTTGGGAATGAGATTTTCACTGCTTTGATACAGAGATCCTTCTTCCAAGACGTACAGAGGGACAAAGATGGCGGCATAATAACATGTAAGATGCACGATCTTGTGCATGATCTCGCAAGTCATATTGCAGGGGATGCATATTTTGTTGAGGATGTTGGTAGTGCACGAAATATTACAGAAAGAACTCGCCATTTGTCCCTATTGTCTTATGGGGAAGTACCACACATATCCTTGCCATGGTTACGCTCTCTAATTCAGTTAATTCAAATGGACATGACTCCGGAGTTTGTTTTCTCGGATTTTATCCTTTTACGAGCATTGGATTTGAAGTCATCTAGTATTCAAGTGGTGCCAGATTGCATTGGTGAAATGACACATCTCAGGTATCTTGACCTTTCTAATAATGATTTTACATCGCTGCCAGAGTCTATTTGTAGGCTTAGAAATATGCAAACTTTGAGACTTAATTATTGTCGTGAACTTGAGTCATTGCCGGAAAACATTGGAAACATGAGCAAGCTGAGACACCTAAATATTGAAGGATGTAGGAGTTTAAGAGGCATGCCAATTGGGATTGGGCAACTAACCTGTCTTCAAACATTAAGTCACTTTATGGTGGGCAAGGGGAATAGAAGTATTGGTGGGTTGCAATTGCTGAATAACCTTAGAGAAAATTTAAAAATATATGGGCTTTGGCTCTTGAAAACTTCATGGGAGGCTAAAGACTCAAATTTGATAAGCAAGAAAAATGTACATACATTGGGGCTAATTTGGTCAAACTACTCTGAAGGAAAAGCTGGACGGTTAAACAGACGGGGACGACGGCGACAACGAAAGGTGATGGAAGGCCTCCAACCTCACGTAAATGTTAGAAAATTGTTTGTTGAATGGTATCGAGGAGTGACCTCTCCAAGTTGGTTGACACCTTTGTTAGTCCCAAATTTGGTGGAAATATCTCTGTATGATTGTAGATGGCAACATCTTGGATCTCTAAGGAAATTTCCTTCCCTTAAAGTTTTGAAGTTGTGGGATGTGGATTCACTGAAATTCATTGAGGAGAAAGAGGTGGTGGATGATGCAAGTGCAGGAGGAGGATTTCCGTCGCTGGAAGAACTAATTTTAATGAGCATGCCTGATTTGGAGGGATGGTCATTTTCATCATCAACGTCTCAAGCAGCAGCAGCACCATTCCCTTGCCACAAAAGCCAAAGCGCGAAGAAACTTGAAAGATGCCCAAAACTGAAAACAGGAGGAGGAGGACTCCCATTGTCATTGTCATCGTCATCCTTGTCTCAAGCAGCAGCAACAACACAGGTAGCAGCAGTATTCCCTTGCCTAAAAAACGTGACTATCTATAGTTGTCCAAAACTGAGAGGAGGAATCCCATTGGCATGGTCCCCTGTCCAAGATGTTCACATTTATGGCGAAGACAACAATGGAATGGTTCTGGCTTCACTGCGAGACCTCTCTTCCCTTCCTTCCTTAAACATTTCTGAGTTTGATGTGTTGGAGTATTTTCCATCAGGCACGCTAACTAACCTTACTGCTCTCCACTACTTGAAGATCCACCATTGCCACAACCTGAAAGCTCTTCCTGTAGAACTGTATAGTCTCGCTACACTGACAGAGTTGCAGATTTCTTGGTGCCCCAAGTTGGTTTCATTGGCAGAGGAGAGAGAGGGAGGACTCAAAAGCTTCTCCTCTCTCAAAACTCTTATTATTGAGCGTTGTAAAGCTTTGGAGCTCTTGCCTGAGCTCAACAAGGCTTCTCTCATTACTCTGGAAATCATCAATTGTTCTCAGATGGAATTCTCCAAGGAGGACTTTGAGCACCTTGTAGTCCTTGAAGAACTTCGATTGCTTGGGTTGCCCAAGTTGACGTGTTTTCCGGAGGGGATAAAACACTCTGCTGCAACACTTAAACATCTACAATTCCAGCCTTGTTTCAAATATGGTGCAGTGGTGGACTTGCCGGATTGGATTGGTACTACTTTAACCTCACTTGAGTATTTGAAAATTTATGCTCCCGAGAATTGGAAAGTGTTGCCACAATGGATGCAACACCTCACTGCTCTTGAACAACTAAAGATCTATGGATGCAATGAAGAACTAGCAGAACGATGGGAGAATATAGACAGGCAGAGAGAAGAGAACAACAGCTTCAACATGATTGCCCACGTTCCACATATTACTCTGTCAAGCACAAGCTACTAAACCCAAGTGGTTAAGTTTATTAAGCTCCTATCTGTTATCATGGTAAGATCCAAAAACACCCTAAACACTCCTTCAGAATGCCATATATTTTATTTCATTGTTACCTTTCTTCAATTACTGCCTTTTGAGACTTAAATTAACATAATTTTTTCCCAGTTCTTTTTATTGCTTTTATTCAAGTAGTGCGAATCCATTCTTTTCTTCTTATTGGTTTCTCTCTTATGTTAGATGTAGGTTCCAATGAAGCCTCATCCTTCAGGTCCCCAAACAAAAACAAGTTTGTTTTCTGACTTTCCTTTAATGAGTTTTTGGGATGGTCATCGTATTCTTGGTCACCAAATCTTTATTTATGCAAACCTTACATCTCCTATATGATTTGATCTGCTCTGTTCCTTGAGTTTTTGATGTCTGATGAATATAAATTTTGTTAGAAATGGTCTCCAACTAAACATCTGTGGATGATTTTTGGTTATTCACGAGCTTTGGAATTGAATGAATTTTTGTGGTTCACCCTAATGATTACACATTAACAGACTAATTGGGAGATTTGTCATCACTCTTTTCAGACAAACAATCTGATTGGTGATTTTGGTGTTGTAGGAGTGCGAAGCAAGTAAAGGGCAGAACATCTCATTACTTGCATTCCAGCAACAAGCAGTACTTACCGCAGGTTTGTTTCTTCTGGAATTTTATGGTACATCTGTTATTTCTCAGTCTCTTGTTTAGCTAGAAATGATGATGGATCATGTTGTGTTATGCTTAGGATGCGAAGACAAATACGTATTTTGCTTCAATTAGTTATCTTCAAGTATTTGCATTTCTTTAGAGAGTTATTTTTAAGATGATGTACAATAATACTCCAATTTTGTTGTGTGTCATTGATGATATGTTTCCTTGCAGGAAAGTGCAACAGTCTGATGCCATGTGTTACTTTGGGACAAGTCATTTTCAAGCCGGCAAAGAGGATCATTTTGCAATATGCTAAGCATGACAGCTAAAGGCGGGAGAATATGTGTTCTAACTCATCCTTGATGTCCTTTACTATGGATCCTGATGGTAATGTCAGTAATAAGTTTTTTTTTCTGAATATTTGCAACCATATTTGCAATTTCTCAAATGTTAGTGATGTGCTTTGTCGAGTGAGCCTATTTATGTTGTTACTCATTTGTTTTGGCCTTTGACTATGATGGAATTTGGTGTTCAGGCTTATTTGTTTTTTGTTCTCTGATTTCTGTCTTGTATATTTCCATTCACATCACTGGATTTTGGTTTAGTGAAATGTGACATTTGAACATCAAATAAACTGCATAAATGTTGTCAGTCCCCAAGTGAGTATTTACAAGATGAGTGATTCTAGAAGCCGATTAGGATTCTTTGGTGGAGTCCACTTTTGTCCGCATAAGCCTGACACATAGGATGCCACGTCTGAAAGTCAGATTGGGAGTCAAATTGGAGAGTGACTCGGAGTAGAATTTTCCTTAGAAGATAAAATTCAAGAACTACTTGATTCTAAATTTTTTGAGATAGTTGTGTTTATGGCATCCTTCTCGTTTTTTATACTTTCCGACATGTTTTTGTAAAACTTACAGAAATTTCAGTTGCATTTTTTATTTCACCTTTAAGATTGGATCGTGATACATAACTAATGAAATGGACTTTGATGATAATAGCTATACATCTCCCTCCCTTCTTTGATGAGCAGAGAGAAGACAACCGCTTCAACATGATTTCCCACGTTCCCATGTTTATCTCAATTGATTCAACCCTGGTGGGTTAAAATCCAATCTGTGGTCATGGTAAGAGCTAAAACATCTCCCTCCCTTCTTCAGAATGCCATATATGTCATTATTATCTTTCTTCAATAACTGCCTTTTACACTTAAATTGACATAGTTTTACCCAATTCCTTTTATTGCATCCTTTCTTTTCTTATTCACATCAAAGTCTTGAATTAAGTGATTTCTCTCCTATGTTAGATGTAGCTGTAGGTTCCAATGAAACTTTTTCTTTTAGGTCACCAAACAAAAACAAGTTTGTCCTCTGAGTTACCTTTAAAGAAATTTTCTGATGGTCATTGTATTCTCAATAAAAAAAAATCTTTATTTTAATCCTTACGTCTCCTATATGATTTGATCAGCGCGTTCCTTCAGTTTTCCACAATATTTCCTTACCTGTGATGTCTGATCAATTTGTGATAAACAATTTGATTGGTGTTTTTCATGGTGTTGTAAGATTGTGTCAAGCGAACAAAGGGGTCGGACATGCATTCTAGCAACAAGCAGAATTTACCAGAGGTTAGTTTGTTTCTGTCTCTGGAATTTTGTGGTCTACATGTTGTTTATCGGTCTTTTGTTTAGCTATAAATGATTATGCTAAGGAAGAATAGTCAAATACATATTTGCTTCAATTAGTTATCTCCAAGTATTTGCATCTCATTAAAGAGTTATTTTTTAGAAGACGTACAATACTTCAGTTTTGTTGTTTTTCATTGATGATATCTTCCATTGCAGGAAAGTTCAACACTCTGGAGGATGCTATAAGTTACTTTGGGACAACTAGGTATGTTGACCATTGTCAAAGGCACAAGCCCACAAAGAGGATCATTTTGCAACATGCTAATTACTGTGATGGCTAAAAGGAGGAAGAACATGTCAAGAGACAATAATCTGATGAACTGATAAACTCAAATTGGCGTGTTCTGTCTCATCTGAGATGTCCTTTACCACAGAGCCTGATGGTAATGTCAATATAAGTTTGTTTTGAATATTTGCAATGATATTTTGTAATTTTTCAAATGTTTTTATTATGTGGTTTCTCGAGTGAGCGTTATTTTTGTTCTTACTCTTAACTGTTTTTGCCTTTGAGCATGGTGGAAATTGGTGTTGAGGTTTATTTGCATTTTGTTTTCTCTGATTTGTGTTCTGTACATTTCCATTCACATCACAGGATTTTGGTTTAGAGAAATTGTACCATTTATTAGAAGTTTAAATTCAAGAACCAATTATTATAATCTTTTGAGATTGTTGTGTTTATGGCATTCTTCTTGTTTTTATACTCCGACATGTTTTTGGAAAGCTTACTGAAATCTCAGTTGTGTTTTTTTTAACTTCGTGTTTAAGATAATTAGATTATGATTCATAGCCAATGAAATGGATTTTGAAGATAATTGCTTTACAGATTGAAACCATATTCAAATTTTTCCAACAAATGTCAAGGGATTTAACCAATATTTCATTTGTTATAATGAGAGAGAATTCACATATATATATTCTCATTCATGTTTGGTTACCATTGATCACTCCTCTCTCATGAACCACAAGTACATTGAAATCTGGATTTCGCAACTTTCATTCTTGCCTTATCAAAGATTTGAAAAGCAAAATTTTTTGCTGTGTTTATGTCCAGTTGAATGCAAGGCGATAATTGACTGATTTTCACTTGAAAAGATGAAAAAAGTGTCTTAATTGCGAATAAGTTTTCCATGATTTATAGTTTTTATGCAAAGTTGTGTATGTTTGTTTTTGCAGGATTGTGTACGGAGGTGATTACAGAAGATACTATGTTCGTGATGAATGTGCACCATTTGGGCTTGTTTGGTTGAAATTCTGGACTCTCTATTTTCGCTCCACGATAATGGTGAATATTTCAGACAGTTAAGATCAGTCAGTTTTGGGTTACAAATATTTTAGTAGCTCATTCTTGTTTTGAGCTAAAAATCTCACTCTTCCACGAGGGGTGGTTTCATGGGGACAATGTCAGTGTAAGAGTAGGTTGACTGTCCCAGTAAAGGATGATCCTGGAAACGTACTTGATAAAACTTCTATCAATGATTTCTGATGACATAAAAAAAAATCTTGCGGACTTCTAATTGACAAGAGTGAGAATGATAATAATGAGAGGAGTTTCTTGACAAAGCTGAAACTGCAATCAGGTGGTCGATTCACATCAATGATGAAACAGATGGTCAGTGCATTTAGTCATTTGATTCTTAAGTGAGCACTTGCTTCCAATATGCTGACTTCTGTTATTTTCAGGTCACGGATTTGACATTAGCAAGAGAAAACGACCTATTTTGAGGAGTATCTGAATAGCCGGCCTTGTGCAAATCCTGGGATCAAGTTTACAGTTACTCTCCTACCACAGGGTGATAACTTACTTTTACCCAATGGGGTTGCTGATGTTTCATCTCTCTTGTTCACATTCCACCTCTTCACTTGAGTTGCTTTTGTGCTATTGGAACTCAGAAACTTACCAATCGATGCATCCTTTCAATTGTACAATTTGAATTGTTGCTTACTTGAATTATTGATGGTAAACATTGCTTTTACATTTCCTTTTCTGTGTCGTGTAGCATCGCATTGCTACTAATAATGTGAACTGATACTGGCACTAAGATGGCTACTAATAATGCTTCATTCAGCAAGTGCTTCAATTAGTTATCTTCAAGTATTTGCATTTCTTTAGAGAGTTATTTTTTAGATGATGTACAATACTCTAATTTTGTTGTTTGTCATTGATGATATGTTTCCTTGCAGGAAAGTGCAACAGTCTGATGCCATGTGTTACTTTGGGACAACTCATTTTCAAGCCGGCAAAAAGGATCATTTTGCAATATGCTAAGCATGACAGCTAAATGCGGGAGAATATGTGTTCTAACTCATCCTTGATGTCCTTTACTATGGATCCTGATGGTAATGTCAGTAATAAGTTTGTTTTTCAGAATATTTGCAACCATATTTGCAATTTCTCAAATGTTAGTGATGTACTTTGTCGAGTGAGCCTTATTTATGTTGTTACTCATTTGTTTTGGCCTTTGAATATGATGGAATTTGGTGTTCAGGCTTATTTGTATTTTGTTCTCTGATTTCTGTCTTGTATATTTCCATTCACATCACTGAATTTTGGTTTAGTGAAATGTGACATTTGAACATCAAATAAATTACATAAATGTTGTCAGTCCCCAAGTGAGTATTTACAAGATGAGTGATTCTAGAAGCCGATTAGGATTCTTTGGTGGAGTCCACTTTTGTCCCCATAAGCCTGACACATAGGATGCCACGTCTGAAAGTCAGATTGGAGAGTGACTCGGAGTAGAATTTCAAGTTTTTTTGTCTCAGTGAAAATCCACAAGGCTACATAGCTTGATGGTATGGTGTGTTCTACTGGAAGGCTGTGTGTTGAAATGGGAAATAGTTTTCACTTTTCAGTCATGAGTCCTTGTCCTAGCAGTTCACATTGTAGAATCCATATATGATCTACTTGCTGTTGAATCAATGCGCAAATATGATCTACTTGCTGTCAAGTGTTGAATGAAATAGAGATTATATGTGTTCTTCCTACTTCCAGTGGTGTTACTACTTTCATTGAATATAAGAATCAAAAGTCAGATTTTCGAATCAAAAGCATGTGGTTTATGATTAAAAGCTTATTCCTTAGCAAATTTATATTTTTCTTTACAAGTCTGATGTCTTTCAAGTGGCATTTATGACCAAGATTGAACTGTGTCGAATGTGCTACTGTATTTCTAGAAGTCATTTAGAAGGTCTAAAAGTCATGTAGAAGGGTTTTTAAGCACTTCCTTAAATAAAATTTGAATTCTCTCTAAAGGGAGATACTGGCTTGGTTATGTGCAATGAAGCTCTTTTTTTGTTTTTTGTTTTTTGTTTTTTGTTTGTTGGTGTTTTTGTTTTCACTTATACTCCCTTTCCCACTTTGATTTTTCTTAATTAATATTTTGATTTCTTTTATTTATGATTTCTTCAGTTTTGAGCCTGATCTCTCGATCTGAATTTAACCCACAAATTAATCTGAAAAAAAGTGAATAGTTTCCCCTTTGTTTGTATTCTACTAGGCATACAAAAAAAATGCGAATTTGCTTGATTGGTTATATGCATTCTCTTGATAAGCTTGTCTGTGAAATAGAGAAAATAATTTCAAAGTTTGGTGTTTCATATGTTCGTTTAAAGTGTTGCAGTTTTCTTTTTGGTGCTAACAAAAAAGAATAGGAGTTTGAATGGAGCATGCATGTAATTGTGAGGTATTTATTTCATGGTTGGGTTTAATGAGAACAGATATCCAATGAATCCGTTGTGTGCTTAATAAGGAATCCTAAAACTTTCACTCTAAATTTTGCTTGTAAACCACATCCAAATCTATCATTAACCATTAAGCCCAGCCCCCAAGGAGATGGATGGTATTATCCATCTGCCATTATTTCATTAGCTTCTTTGATGCAATTTTCATCGCACCACATTTTTTGGTCTGCCATAACTCAGGTATAAATCCTTATGCTAAATGCATACTTGTTTTGTAACAAAATGATCGTTAAAGCTCTGGTAGTCATAACTCTCCTATCCTACCAAAACATCAATTGTTGGAGCTTTTGTCTATTCTTGCCGCAAAGTTGTTCTCGAGTGGAAGGAAGCTTCTAAGGTCTCAAACCCCATCTAAATTCTTAGACTGAACCTTGCTTTTTCAGCAATCATCTTTCCATGATTTTGGCACATCTCCAATGTTTTAAGGAGACTGTATTTTTGTATTTTTCCACTCCAGTTTGCATTTGTTGTTATTTATTCTAATTGAACTCTCACATCAGTGCTGTCTTTTTAGTTATATAGGTAGGCCCGCTATGTTATACAAAATCTCAAGCAATTTAATTTGTTGAAACTGTCAGTCAGGAATCCCTAAATCACTTATTTTCTTTATGCAGTCCCAATAATTGCCTTAAATTTGTCACTGGTTTATTCCAAATAGGATTTTGAGATGTAATGATTACAGTACTTTAGTCATCCATTGGTTGAGAAGGACTGAAATTCCAACTTTATGATACTGGACACTGCTTTATGATAGATCATTGTAATGGTATAAATATCTCTGTTTCTTTATTAGAAATCTGTACAATGCCAATGGACAGTTTGTTAATTGAGTGATTCTATGTGTCGAGGGAAAGGGCGAGGAAACCAGCGAGGAAAAGGAGGTGGCGGGGGTGAACCGTTCACCCCCCTCGAGATGCGCGCGCCAAAAACATCTCGAGGGGGGTGAACGGTTCACCCCCCGCCACCTCCTTTTCCTCGCTGGTTTCCTCACTCTTTCCCTCGACATTTAGAATTTCCCTTGTTAATTATGTCATAACCATGATTCCATTTCACCTCGGTTGGTTTCTCATATTTCTTTTGATGAGTCACTGTTTTTTGAATCCTGTTTTTTTTTCCATAAAATTTTATATAGGACATGGGAACCGAGTACCTAGTCCAGCCAGTAGGTTGGGCAGAAGATGAAGAAGATGCTAATGATTTTGAGCGAGAGGAGAATGGTGAGGCTGATGATGAGGAGATCATAGAAGACAATGAAGGCGATGGTGCTACTGGGATGGGTGAGGTTTCTGCAAAGAGGAAGAGATCAAGTAAAGATGACTGTGACAATGCTGACAGTTGGGAGGATGATGACAGACCATCCAAGCGATGAGGATGAGAGGATTGGGGTTGAAGACCGTTCTTGAATGGTTGTATCAACCCCTCTCATATAACCCCTAACTTTGTGCTTTTTGTAAAAAATTTAAGATTAGAATCGTCTCTTGATTAGTTGTATCATTATTGTGTCATGGAATCATGGAATTCTCTTCAGAATCAACATAGGAACCTTGCAGACCTGTATGAAGTCAACTTTAGATGTCAATTTGTACCCTTTGCAATTCAATCTTCTTTTTTCATCTGTTATACTATTTGCTTAAAGTTTCAGAACCTTTTTACTGTGTTTGTTATGGTTAATTATTTTCAATTTGTTTGTGTTTTTATTTTGAGTGCAAATGATGGGATGAACATTATGCTGAAAGCCAATGGCAGTCTGATTAGTTGGTTAAGGTTGTAGTGGTTTAACTCCCACATCTAGAATTCGACCCGCTTGAAAAGTTGTAGGGAAATCAACAAGTGCTTAGAAGAGCTCATGGTAGTCAATTATCACAACAAAGCTTGTGGTGTGGTAGGTGTGCAGTCTGGATCTGTATTAAGTGTGAGTGCTTACCATTGCGCGATTTTTGCTCCATATTACATATAGTCAACTAATTTGAACTTTTATTGTTTTGGGGTATTTTTAAATAGAGAGTCGAATCCTTTTTCATTTTTTTCCCTAACCGATGCACAAAACAAGGTGGATACATCGATTCGATGCTTGGGTGATGAGAATTCATGGTTCCAAAAATCAATAGAGCATATCTAGTGGAAATTTTAAAAATTCCGAAATGTCTCCTAAAAGATTATTATTCTAGTTGTCTTTGAGTTTTCAAGAAGAAGTAAAACTAGAGAACCCAGATCCCAAAAGCAGGGTCTTTGCCACAAAAAAAAAACGAGAAGACAAAACTAGATTGTAATGTATTGTATGATTTTTGCCTAAACAGTGGAGTGCCCAATGTTTTGGTGGTTAAGGGATCTGCTATTTCATCTATTACGAATTTATAAAGTGTAGAAATTGCTACAATTTACAAAAAAAATTTAGCTTTTGCTTACACTATTTGACTTGGGTTTCTGTAAAATTCAAATTATATACCGACCCATTCCATACTTCAAAGCAAATGCCTGTGAAACATAAGCTGCTAAAACAGACAGCATGTCAAATTAGCTTAAACGTAGGTGATTTCCTCATGATTCTCATAGAAATATGATTTCTTGCAACCAAACACACCTTAGGGTAATTTCTTTTTTTTCGTTGACCATTTTTATTTATTTATTAATTCATGCCTGAAGGCTACATATGACTGACCCTATAGGGTTAACCAAACCAAGCTTGTTGTCACTTAATATACCCATCTGCATTCAATACTCGAAGGCTTATCAATGGTGGAGCAAATGTGCTCCTAATAATCGGGCGAAAACTCACAAAATCCTAATCGGTGAGTCTCAAACCCGCAATCTCTTACAAGGAGAGTGAATGTTCGACCAACTGAGTTACAATTGGTGGACCACCCTAGAGCAACTTGCATATTGTGTAAACTGAGGCTTTGAAAAAAGTAATTGTAGTAGAGGTTTCTAAAGGGGAAGAGTGGAAGACGAATTTTCCTAGAGTTGAAAATCAAACCGACTTTGGTCAGTTTCAAAATTTTCAAACCGAAACCAAATCAATTTGAATTTAGGTAAACTGTAAATCGAACCTACTGACTATTTTTAAGATATTATATTATTTTTATATAAAATATATATTATTTACTATATATTCGGTCGGTTCAGTTTTGTCGATCAAAATCACATAAAAACCAAATATCGAACGGACAATATTGGTTTTGAATTTTTTAAAATTGAAGCTAAACCGAACCAACCGACAAGTTCGATTTCCAAAGGGAAGTTTTCCCCTCCTTCTGTCCGCCCATTTCCTTATCCTTCTAGATGTCTTTTGCAAGTAGAATGGATTGAGGTCAAGTGAATCAATCATAGTAGTTTCAGTTCAGAAGTCGTCTCCACTCGACTACCATAGCCCTAGGGGCGGAGCCAAAATTGCTGACAAAGAGGGGCAAACAAAGTTTGAAAAGACCAACTTACCCCTGAACGTGGTTTGTCGAACCGAATGAATATTTTTTTTCTTTTTTAACTTCCAGCAACCCATCCTCACCAACCCTCTCACTCTCTCCTCTTATCCTTCTCATTCTCTTATATTTTCTCTCCCTCACAAACCCTCTCTCACTCTGTAATCTCTCAAGTCTGCCTCTCATCTCACTTCCAATTCGCTCAACTTCGTAGCAGCTGGCTATATCGAACCTTGAAACACGAACATATCGGTAGCAGAGATTTGTTAGAAATAGGGGACCTAAACTTTAAAAATAACCCATAATATAATTTTTATTGGAGTCCAGAGCTAAGATTGTATACAAAAGATGGCAACCTAAACTTTTAAAATGGGGGCAATATAAAAAAAATTAGAGTAATTTAGTGGAATTTTTCGTAAAAATAAGGGGGGCAACTGACCCCCCTAGCCAAAAGATAGATCCGCCCATGCATAGCCCCCAACGCTGAGGTAAAATATCAAAATGGATATGAGGGCCGAAAACCTGATGGATCCACATTCTTTGTTTTGATCGGTTCGTTCAATTTTTTGTTCAACCCTAATGTCTCCATTTGTAAAATCTCACATTTCTAAACTACTAAATTCCAGTCAACCGTCAAGGGAGCTTGTGATAAAAAGTGATTGTAATGTCGGTGAGTCATCAGGGCTAACTTCGAAATTTCACTAAAGTACTCCTAAATAAAAAGGGACCAAACCATGAATCCGCCTTCTTTTTTTTCAACCTTCAACAAAAACCCTAAATCCATCTCTCTAGGGTTAGGGTTTCATTCATTGATTCATCGCATCGAAACCATCTTCATCTCTGCGATTCCGAACTCCTGATCGATCAAAGGATGACAGAGAGGAAGAGAAAGGTGAGCTTGTTCGACGTAGTGGACGAAACCACCGTGTCGGGTGTCAAGCTCTCCAAGATGAACGGACTCCAAATCGCCAACCCGCTCATCAATCGATGGAACGGGCGCCCGTATTCGCAGAGATACTACGAGATTCTCGAGAAGCGAAAGACTCTCCCCGTGTGGCAGCAGAAAGATGAGTTCTTGCACGCCTTGAATACGAACCAAACTTTGATCCTCGTTGGTGAGACTGGTAGTGGGAAAACCACTCAGGTTCGTCGCAAAAACTTTTGTTTATGTTTGATTTGGTTGAATTTGTGATTCTAGATCGTATTTTTTTTTGTAAATTTAATACCTCCAATTAGAACTTGAACTCCAATTAGAATGAAAAACAATAGTAATAATAACAAAACACCTGTCGGAATCTGTTGGTTGGTTATATCGCTTGCTTTGATGAACTTAATTGGACTTGGCAACAAAATCTATTGAGACTAGAAGTCCACTTCACCCATTCCATAGACCCCGACCTTGATATATGCTAGCTTGCTTTGATGAACTTAATTGGACTTGGCAACAAAATCTAATTAAGACTAGAAGTCCACTCCACCCGTTTCATAGACCTCTACCTTGATATATGATAGATGTCTTCACTATCAGCTTAAGTCTTCAGAGAAATTGGCAATTTAACATAGTATCGGAACTTTAGCTCGAAAAGTTCAGAGGTTCATTTCTCGCCCAGCCCAATTGGTGAAGGGGAGTATTGAGACTAGAAGTCCACTCCACCCTTTCATAGACGCCGACCTTGATATATGTTAGATATGGCCTCTCTATCAACTTAAACTTTTAGAGTAGTTGTCAATTTAACAAAATCAAATGCTTGTGATGTGTATTTATATGTTCTCGGCTTCTTGTAAAATATAGACAATATATTCATTAGTAGCTGCTACGGCCTTGAAATTTGTGATTCTAGATCGTATTTTTTAAATTTAATTCCTCCAAGTGGAACTCGAAATCCAATTAGAATGAAAAACAATAGCAATGATAACAAAACACCCCTCAGAATCTGTTGGTTGGTTATATCGCTTGCTTTGATGGACTTAATTGAACTTGGCAACAAATACACTTGCAAGAGTTCAGTTGCTTGTGATGTGCATTTATATGTTCTCTTGATTATGATTAGCTTCTTGTAAAATATAGACAATATATTCATTAGTAGCTGCTACGGCCTTGAAATTGTAATATTGTTCCTATTGTGGCTTGCATCTCTCTTTAAGGTTGGCCCCTCTAAGTGGTAATTCAGCTCATGCAATGGGTGTGATCATGGTGCAGTCATCTATGATATACTCAAATTCTACTTGGATGTTTTGTTTAAGAAATAACATAAAAGTGATCCTTTGAAAGTTCAAGATAGGGGAAGAAAAACTCATTGAAAGTTAAAATGAAATGTTTCTAGCTGTAAGAGTAGATAAGGGTTCGCCCCTCAAATTTTGGTTCTTGTAAAAGCCTAGGTATAATAAATACTAGATGGCGGATAGTAATTTTCTCACTTGAAGGTAGACTTTGGCATTACAGGAAAATATTTTTTTAGGAGGGTGTTTAAAAAGGCTTACCTTGGAGTTTTAACATACAAGTGTTTTTTGTCCACAGATACCTCAGTTTGTTCTTGAAGCTGGAGAGTCGGAGACTCCAGATAGACGCAAGAAGTTGGTTGCTTGCACTCAGCCACGTCGAGTGGCTGCAATGTCTGTTTCCCATCGTGTTGCTGAAGAGATGGATGTAACTATTGGTGAAGAAGTTGGTTATAGCATCCGTTTTGAAGATCGCAGCAGTTCTAAAACGGTTCTCAAGTAAGAATTTCCTCCTTTTTATTGTTAACATCATTTCTCGCACAACACATTCTTACATTCTTTCTTATGAAATGTTCTTTCTTTCATTTTTCTGCCTATGTTTATGATTATTCTGTATGTGTATATGATATGTGTGGCAGGTATTTAACTGATGGTATGCTTTTAAGAGAAGCTATGACAGATCCACTCTTGGAACAATATAAGGTTATAATTCTGGATGAAGCTCATGAAAGGACTTTAGCAACGGATGTTTTGTTTGGACTTTTAAAGGAAGTATTAAGGAACAGGCCAGATTTGAAAGTGGTGGTTATGAGTGCTACTCTTGAGGCTGAGAAGTTCCAGGGTTATTTCAGTGGTGCACCGCTAATGAAAGTTCCAGGAAGGCTTTTCCCAGTGGAAATTTTCTATACACAGGAGCCTGAGAGGGATTACCTAGAAGCTGCTATTCGGACGGTTGTCCAGATACACATGTGTGAACCTGCAGGTGACATACTTGTTTTCCTTACTGGAGAGGAAGAGATTGAAGACGCGTGTAAAAAAATTGCAAAAGAAGTAGGAAATATGGGTGATCAGGTGGGGCCTGTGAAAGTAGTTCCACTCTATTCGACACTGCCACCAGCTATGCAGCAGAAGATTTTTGAGCCAGCTCCACCTCCAGTGAAGGAGGGTGGTCCTCCTGGAAGGAAGATTGTAGTTTCTACCAACATAGCAGAAACTTCCCTTACAATTGATGGTATTGTTTATGTTATTGACCCTGGATTTGCTAAACAAAAGGTCTACAATCCCCGTGTTCGTGTGGAATCTTTACTGGTCTCACCCATATCAAGAGCCAGTGCCCACCAGAGATCTGGGCGTGCTGGAAGAACACAACCTGGAAAATGCTTCAGACTGTACACCGAGAGAAGTTTCAATAATGATCTTCAGCCACAGACGTATCCTGAAATACTAAGGTCAAATCTTGCAAACACAGTTCTTACCTTGAAGAAACTTGGTATTGATGACCTGGTCCATTTTGATTTTATGGATCCTCCTGCCCCTGAGACACTGATGCGGGCATTAGAGGTCTTAAATTATCTAGGTGCGTTGGATGATGAAGGGAACTTGACCAAGCTGGGGGAAATCATGAGTGAGTTTCCATTGGATCCTCAAATGTCAAAGATGCTTGTCGTGAGCCCAGGATTCAATTGTTCGAATGAGATCCTCTCCATTTCAGCTATGCTATCTGGTACGTATAAACATTCTTGTCAATTACGACTCTGTAATCATTGCGTCTCATTTAGTTTAGCATGCAGACTTCATTGAGCCTTACATACATATGACCTCATAGACTGAGCTTTTAGGGAACCACGACCTTCATGAAAGCTTCCGAGTATTGTGGCATGTTTATTCTGCTTGTTCTTTTTTTCCCCTCGAGTGCATTGCTTCAGTAGGAGATATGTCTAGTCCAGTCTCCGTGACAGTGCTTGTGCACATGCATGTACATCTACATGTGCCCATATACGGAGTTTATTTTAGCCAATAGGTTATCATCAGCAGTAGCCTTGTCTAGGTCCCATGCCACTGGTTGGTGTGTCCATAGAAACTTTTGAGTAAAGTGCTGGTGCATTTAGTTGCAGTTTCTCAGTATTCTCTCATGAAGCAAATGGTGTCATCTCGCCTCTATGTCTGCTGACCACCGTGGGCCTCCTCTGTGATAACCATTTCTTTCTTTAGTACCCAATTGCTTTGTCCGGCCTAGGGAGGCTCAAAAAGCTGCGGATGAAGCTAAAGCTCAGTTCGGCCACATCGACGGGGATCACTTGACACTTCTGAATGTATATCACGCGTACAAGCAAAACAGTGAGTACTAAATTTCGCAGTTGTTTTTTACTTGTTATTTTTTTTAAATTTGATTCTGCTTGGTGTAGTGTTTTAACGGTTCTTTTGGAATGTCACAGATGAAGATCCCAACTGGTGTTATGAGAATTTTGTCAATCAAAGGGCTATGAAGAATGCAGATAATGTGCGACAACAACTGATGCGGATCATGACCAGATTTAACCTCAAATGTGCAGCACGGATTTTAACAGCCGTGATTATTATATCAACATTCGAAAAGCTATGTTGGCTGGATATTTTATGCAGGTAGCTCACCTAGAACGTACTGGTCATTATCTGACTGTTAAGGATAATCAGGTATGTCTTCGTCAGTTTGGTTTCACCTCATTGTGTTTGTTTTGTTATATTTATATATAGTTACTTTCTTGCTCTTCTAATAATTATATATATACTTCGTACTTCATAGGACCCTTGAAGAGAGAGAAAATCTAATTCCTATATTTATTTTCCATTCTCTTTTACCAGGTAGTTCACCTTCATCCCTCAAATTGCCTGGATCACAAACCGGAATGGGTTATATACAATGAGTACGTTTTGACCAGCAGGAATTTCATTCGCACTGTAACTGATGTTCGGGGGGAGTGGTAAAGATGCTTAACTTCACCGTCTACTTATCTTTATATTTAGCTTACCTTAGTCTGATTTTTCAACTTTTAGTGCTTCAAATAGCATTCGAGTAAAAGTTCTTGCAATCAATGGTGCTGATACCTTTCACCTTTTCTTACAGGCTAGTTGACATCGCACCTCACTATTATGATCTCGAAAACTTCCCTCAGTGTGAGGCCAAGCGTGTTCTCGAGAAGCTCTATAAGAAGCGAGAGAGGGAAAGGGATGAGAACAAGGGCAGGAAGTAAAAATGAAGGGTTTTTATATTTTTATTTATCTTTTATAATGCTCCTTGTGACGATTCTGTTAGGAGATGAAAGTGCTCGTTATCCCCATGATCTTTATGTGGGATCCCCCATCGAGAAATGCAATGTTCACGTAATTTTTGTCAAAATTATTTTATTGTGCTCTCGTATTTATAAAGCAGAGCCTTAGAAAAAGTTTTCATATCTAGATGACTCAACTGGTAGGTATCATAGTATAACAAGAGCTTTGTTGTTGAGACTCGCACAGATCTTTTAGTTCTTGTCAATGTTGAGATGTCGAATGGTGTAATTGAACTGAGAATGTAGTGGCAAACATTAGTTTTGAAATACCTATTGTGCTTATATGTTGCAACCTTTTGCTGCTCCAACTTACTATATCTTGCTGGTTTAAGATTTATATAAAGTGGTTATGACATTAAAATGCATAATCCTGCATTATTTTACTAGATAAAACGTTTGAATTCTATTGTAGAGAATTGTCAAATTCATATGTTGGATTAATATTTTTATGAGTTTTTTATTATTACGGAACTCATTAAAGTCCATGCTATGTGGAATTCAATATAGTTCACATTTATGAAAATTTATTATAATTAAAATTCTTTCAAAGAGTGAGGATTAAAGCTTTTTGATATCTAGGATCTATAATTTAAAAGAATGAGGCTAGTGGAGAAGATGTAGACCATATGATTAAAGTTGGTTGGTTGAAATGGAGAATGACGTCAGGAGTATTATGCGATAAGATGATGTCTGCAAGGCTAAAAGGGAAATGTTATAAAACAATTGTTCGATCAGTCATGATATACGATTCAGAATGTTGGGCTACTATGGGACAACATACACATAGGATGGCAGTAGTAGAAATGTGTATGTTAAGGTGGATGTGTGGTAAAACTCGTAAGGATAAAATTACAAATGAAAGAATTAGAAGATACTTAGGTGTAGCGCCCATAGAGAACAAAATTAGAGAAAGATGTTTAACTTGGTTTGGTCATGTGCTAAGGAAACTAAGCACAGCGCCAATTAGAAAATGTCTAGATTGACAAGTTCATGGAGGGTGTAGACGGAGAGGACGACCGTTGAAAACTTGGATGAAGGCAGTGAATGAAGATATCATTGAGCTTGGATTAGGCGAGGATATGTGGGAAGACCGCATTGCTTGGAGAACCAAAATTCATGTAGCCGGCCCTGAAAATATCGGGAATGGACTTGGATGATGATGATGAAAATTCTTTCAAAGAGTCCTTATTTCTTTTTACATACATCATGTGTGTGAAATGCACGCCAATGAAAAAAAAAATTAAAAATTGTAGAACCAGCATTGTTTTTCTCTCACTAATGCCAAGCAACTGCAAAATAATGCATTGAAAATTGATGAATTTGAATTACTCTGCAAAATGCATCTTGTTTTTAGTGTACCAGGTGGAGCCTTTTAAGTGTATTTAACAAATCTTATAACAATTAAAAACATATCTTTGAACTTCTAAATTAAAACCCAATAGGCATCGGTATCTTGGGGACAACCAATCGTGAGCTGCTTGAATACATCAAGATGTCTGCTATCACATATTTGGTTAGTATTGTCACAGCTAGGAAGATGATAAATGGTTTTATTAGTTCCAAGACTTACTGCAGTATCTACTATGGACAGACTAGTGCCAATCGAAACCAATCCTTGGAATAGAGGTTGCCGTTTCTGTACCAGATTTTCTCAGGTTGATGTTGGGCGACAATATGAATATAGATCCAGTTCATATGTCTCACAGGATACCAACTCTCGGGTTCAGTTAGGTAATAATTTGTTGGGTGATATTTTTGTGAATTCTCTGGATGAGCTTCACAGCCTCATATCATGGGTGGCTCTCTAAGACCACAATCTGATGAAACCTATTATTCTGGTTACCCTTGGCAACTTTGCACCTTTTGATCCTTCAGTTTTAAGCATGATTTTTCATTACACGGCTACTGTTTTGTTTGAGTAAAGTTTTTTATCCTAAGTTGAGTAAACATTGAAAACAATGTTTGAGCATACAAGTAAAACAGGTATTCAGAGTTATAAAGATTTTGAGACAGTGGATCGCAAAATGGAACAGAGAGGAGCAGACAGAGGCAGAGAACTACAGGAAGAGCAAAAAACTGTGAAGTACCTTAACGTTTTTTGCTTCCCTTTTTCTTCTTTTCCGCTGAGCCTATGATGGTGATTTCTCACGTAAATCCTTCTGAAACTTGAATGTTATTCTCTGGGGTCAACAATGATTTATTTATTTATCTGAACTTAAAAATTTATGCCTACTTAGAATAACTTCAAACCTTGAATTTTATGATTGCAATAATGAAACCAGAATCACTGTTAACTACACAGCTTTAAAATTCAAAATTCAAAAATTCAAAAATCAAAAGATGTAAACAAAACTATTTGGTATACTTTTTTTCTATTTTAAGTGAACTGCTAATGTTGAAATACATTCCTCTGTTCGACAAATAAATGCATCGTGCTCAAGACATTACCTCAAATGGAGGCTGAATATCATACCTATCCTTTCATATACATGGGAGGTGGCTCAACTTTGTAACCTCTTTCCTCCTCTTTACTATGGCACCAACGTGTTGAATGTTGTTATCTGGTTTACTGAAACAAGTTTCTCCCAGCTGAATATCGCATAACATTCTCCTACCTGAAACCTTACCCTTGTTTACGAGTGCTGATCTTCTCATACCTGTTTTTTTTAACAGCAGCATCATGGCCAAGGATTAGTTATGGGACTCTTAACACAGGCAAATGCCTCGCACCAAAACAGCAATTTATAAAAAGACAGAATTCCCATTACCAGCAGGATCCACGACAAATGTTCTATGGATCCGACTTTGAAACTCAACAAAATCTAGAACTACTGAAGGATAGCAGAGTCCATATAAACAGCTTTAATAAACAGCTTACCATCATACGGGGAACTTGGAGGAACACAAAGGCCAAAGAGTATAAGCCAACTGAGATTGCTGCTGCTGTAATCACATTATGTAACAGCCGTTTATCATCTTTAGATGGCACGAAAGCTGACTTCAGAGTACTTGTCAGTTCAAAGAGCCTATATGAAACCTGCAGGGCAAAACTTTGACGGATTCAAGATTTTCAATTCTTAATGAGGCTACAAATTTTGATTTTAAGTTCGGTGCATACATACCGCAACATATATGGCGGTTGTTAGCATGAAATTGAGCATCGGATAATCAGGGATAAGAGACAGCAACCATTTAGGCTGTCCATCAGGCACATTTGATCTGCAATTTTGATAACATCGTTCAGATTTTATTAAAAAAAAAAATTATTTTTCTTTTAATCAATCAAACAAGCAGGATATAATAATAAATGACGTGCCAATATGACTTGACTGACTGAGGAGATCACACGGCAAAGGAACTACAACATATGGAATTATAAAATTACAGAGAAAATAAACTATCCCTATAAAAGATGCAAACATGGAACTCAAATGTCAAAAAGATGCCCCAAATGTTTCCCCCAGTGCCACAGACTAGAGCTTTGATACCCTTGCAAATAGTTTCATCTTTCTTCAGATTCTACTATTTCTTTGGTTCAGAATCATGTCTGATAAAGGAAGGCAATTGATTATCAAATTGCTCTCAGGAGATATAAGACTTCTTGCTTCGCTACAAGTTCTAAAGAATGAATCAATATCCTCTTTTGGATTAGAGAGTAAGGCGACTGGCACATGCTGAGCCACTATACTAGACGTAGAGAATTTAGGCTGGAATCTGGATCACTAGATTTGGAAGTCATAGCACTGAATATTGGAAGTCATGGCTGATTGCTATATGCTACTGAGAAAGTTGTGAAGTAGCCTAACTCATCAAACTTGAAACACAGAGAGAGAAATCATGCCATACCTTAACCAAATGTGAATTTGTGAGATGTAAGTTTCCAATGTAATCTTTCCAAGCCATCTAACAAATCAAGGGCAAAATATTCATAAATTGTGAAAAATATAAAATTTGCACGTAAAATTTAAACTATCAACCTTGTGTAGATTTTATCTATAGTAAATCCATTCCTAGTAAAATGAAAACCAGTAGTTGAATACATTAAAAGCTACTTACGCAAAAAGTGTCAAGGAGAAACTACGCAATTGCTGAGTGACATTTCGTAGACAGATGTACACACTGTTTTCAACAATATTAGAAGAGAAAACTAAATCAGTAGAGCATATTTTCATACTATAATTCAAACAGTCCTATCTATCAAAATAAATACTTACGTTATGGGAATCCATGATGTGTAAGGATGGTATTTATTATATGTAACTTTGTCCAGCTTGTATATGTACTCGAACCACAGGTATCCCACCTGAATTTGAAGAGAAAGACAAGGGGTCGAATATGCAACTTGGGAAGCAAGATATGGAGTCGCAGACTGAATTATTAGAGGTACTGAAGGATACCAATACGGAGGCCGACACAACAGCAGCTTTGACAGATATTCTAAGTTTCACTTCTGATTCCTCCAGTTTCTCCATCCACCTTTCAACCTAATATTAACTTTTAAGATAAGGCTTCAACCAATGAAATAGAAATTTATAGAAGTAAAAGTTGCATAAAGTTGCATATGCTATTGACATACGCTGTTACATCATAATTCATAAGGAGATAAAACTTATTATTTACAGAAGTAATAAAAAAAAAATTGTTAACAACATCAGTCTTACTATTGGATGATAGTAAGCATATATCATTCCGATGATCCATATGTAACGATCAAGCCCAGAGCGAAATTGCCACTCATGCAAAAGGGAATGCTTTGCTTTTGAAGGATCGGGGTCTCTATAACCTGCATTTTCCCGTAAGTTACAACAGAAACACAAGTGATGGTACTCGAAGACAAAACAAGGCAAGTTCCTCACCTAGAAGGAAGGTTAATGGGCTCCAAATAAACTCAAATACGCCTGGAACCTCCCAGACAAAAATAACCACCAGGAAGCAGGATACCATTTTTATTGCAATGACCGACCCAATCTCATTATATTTGTTTAGTATACCAAGCGCACCATAAACCATGAGAGTAAAAAGAGTGTGCATTGGGCAGATGTAGTACAGCATGTAATTGTTGTTAAGGACAATGCAGCAGAATGCTACTAAGAAATTAAGCCGCCACATCATCTGTTCCTCTCAACAAATAGAAAAGTTTGATGTCAGGAATGATGATTATACAAAAAATCAGTCATAATGCTTAAAGACAAACTACCTGAGCAAATCTTGCAAGACTGAAATCTTTCCTGATGTAATAATATGAGAAATTGCCAAACCCGGTCATCCATACATATGCAGCAATAAAGACTCGGATGGCATTATAAATTTCTGTTGCAGCAAAGTAGTGGTACATTAAAAACAACACCTGGAGAAAAGAAGACAGAAGAAGTAAGACACCATTCACACTGCATAATGCAAGCCAGGCGAGCAGGCACAGCCCTCCTGCAAAAGCTCTTAAAATATTTGGATTCTTGCAAATCCTTAAGTTCAGACATGACCACAGGAAGCTGATAGACACAGAACTGTATCATTTGCTTCTATGCTCATTTACTCACAGGGCATGAGTTCCTACCTAATCACAGTGAGATCCGAAAGTATATTATGATACCAACATAATTTTTCTCCAGAAATTAACACTTATGTATTATCATTATTATTATTATTCAGTAAAGAACCTTCATGAACGAGATTCAGCACAATGTTAACTCACACCTGCATCCATCCTTTCCATTCTTCAGTTTGATGTCTGTTGAGATAAAGTATGGGTTTCCCCGAGAATGGGGACTTATCATGATGGATTTTGAAAGAAGTCATGGCAGCAACTATGATGAGAAGGAAATATAGAAATAGAAAAATATCCCGATTGTAACTCTGCAAAACACAAAATAAGGTAATGAGGTATCGAAGAAGTCAATGCTGCAATTTTGTACCCATATGACACGAAAATAAAATGACATTACTAGTTCACAGTTGAAATGCTAGACATACAGATCACACAAAAGCAAAAAGTGAGACAGTAGGTAAAAAAAATACAAATTTTATGTTGGTAGAAGAAACAAGTTCATTAGTGATATAAACTTTATGAAGGAGGCCTTCAGATGATATTCCACTATGAGGTAATTCACTTTTTGTTAATCTACTCCATAATTCAGTAGTAGTGTCCAACCTTTATCCATGGACTGTGCAACAAAGCCTATTTAATTTTTTCAATAAATTAGTCATGAAGCCTGCTAGTAAATATTAACGAGTCAACAACACACATTTATCTCGTATCACATGATTATGCCATCATTGTTTCTAAAAATGACAGGAAGTTAGCCCAATTTAATTGACAATTGATCCAAATATAGGATGCTATGTGTGGCCTAGTTTCAAAACATCACATTCTATAAGATTTTACTCACAAATCACTTACCCTCTGTCCCCATCCCAAAGAAAGGAAATGAACATGGATGTGTTAACGATACATAAATTCAACTCTCCAGGTACATGTTGAATACTGCTCATCCTATAAATTTAGAACGTGCTAAACTAGAGTACAGGAAATCTGCACTGATAATAAATTATGACCTTTTTATGTTAACAACACAAATAGAGAAAAAATAACATAAGAAACTCCTTGACTTCACCGAAAAGTTCAAAGGAATGTCGAGAATAGCAAGGAAAAAAAAATACCTTCTTTGACTCTTCAAATAGATTTGTTCGATCGCATATGTAAAAGTATGCCAGAAGCATACCAAACTCGGATCTGAAACTCAACAGAATAAGCAAGGACCTGAAAAAAATAACAACAGTGTACCAAAAAAACATCGGAAGGGCAAATCTTAAGGGTAATTTCTTACATGGCTCTTAAGGTCAAACGGTTTTCAATCAAAAATGACTCATCCATCAGAACGAATCTGATAAAAATCACGTAAGGGTGTATGTTAGTCATGTTAGCAATCAGAAATTAAATAAACAAGCACAAATACATAAACGTAGTTCCTGCATCAAACCTGAGGAGTTGTGATGAGACAGACGAACTCTGATATCTAGGAGAAGCTGACTGGAGACCTCCGCCTTCTAACAAAACAGCTCTATCTTCCTCTTTAACCACATCCTTCCCTAACTCGACTAAATTGATGTCAGAATTCCTGCCACTAAGATGAATTAAATTATGTTAACTATAAAAGCCCTTCTAGCATTATAACAATGGAAATAGACCATGCAATGCCTGATAAGAGCTTTAAAATGTAAGATCAATATATCAGAGGAGAATGTTTATATTTCACAATGCATCTGATGCTGTAAATCTGTATCCCATCTCTTCAAGCCCGTTTCACTCTAAGTCAGGCAACAGCATGGATGTGCCATTATGCAAACAAAGTGGTTGACAAAATTGGGTTCAAGACCCATATGTCACCCGTTCTGAAGTATATCAGTCTCATAGCCATGAACGCGTCAGAAATGTGAGGTCCGTACAAAGTGAAGCAATCAAAGATGCATCTCTTTTAAGTTTTAATATCTCTAGTCTCTACAAACATGTGTGTATAAATATCACAAATATGTTGTCCATGGCAACAACATAATAGCATGGATGGGGAAAAGCACTGGAGATGAACTATATCACATTAGATTATATAACCAAAACACAGATGGCAACACTTGTGAATAGACTCGAACTACTTTTGAGTATTGGCTTGTTTTCTACAGTCCTTTGATTCCTATCTTCCAGTCAGTATCTGGTGCAAGTTTCCTTGTCTAATAAACATGCCCGGCCCTGAGGGGATCAAAACAATTCCCCAAATCGAGCCTCGCCAAAAGTTGCTTAATTAAAGCCTTAGGGCCTCTAAATTTATTATTATTATTATTATTATTATTATTATTATTATTATTATTATTATTATTATTATTATTATTATTATTATTATTATTATTATTATTATTAAATAGGGGCCCAAATTGTAAAAATGTTTAATTGTTGCACAAGTGGTTAGACATTTAGTATACTCTTTATCATGTCGTGGTTCGAATCAACTTCCCAATCTATGTTTTCAATGTTTTTACGATCCAGATACCCAAATTTTTTAAGCTCGCATTGGGCCCCCAAAAGTCTTAGGACCGCCCTGCTAATAAATAAGTCCATATCTCTGATCTTACTAGGGATGACAATGGGCCGTGTCGTGTCAAAGTAAAATCTCGTGTCAACTTGTCAAACCCAAACTGAGCCATTTAGTAATCGTTTCAAACATATCAAACCCAAACTCGACACGACTCTGAGTCGTGTCGTGTCGAGTTGACCCGCCTTGACATGTGTGCTCCCTGTTATTATCTTTTTAGACATTTTTTTATCGTGTCAAAGTCATTTTCTAAAGTTTGTACATACTTTAAGTGCAAGTATGACACTATTTTTATGTTTGTACAGTCCATAACCATGCCAAAGCCATATAATTACCAAAAAGATATGTATTTATCATGATTATTAGTTAAATAATTATGAAAAACTAAAGGGTTGGTCCTGTAGTCAATCGTGTCAAGATCTAAAACCCAAACCCAACCCACAAATTTGATGGGTCGTATCATGTCAACATGAATGCTAGTCATATCATATTTTCCCAAACCCACTACGGAGAGTGTCGTGTTGGATCACTAATTGCCACCCCTAGTTATACATTGATAAGCAAAATATTTGGACATACCAACAAAGTTCAAACCTTTGACAACACATAAATGCCACTTATGGCCAGCAGGGTACATTCAGTAGGACAACCATATTCCTAGTATAACATCACGAAAGGAAATATCCAGGGGACACAGTGATTTCAGAGATCATGCAACTCACATTTTGGTGGATATTGAATTTTTCTTGTGCTCTAGGAATTCCGAATAAATCCATGCTGCCAATATTGGAATTATCCCAAGAAAGAATGACACCTGCA
Organism: Berberis thunbergii; assembly: GCA_003290165.1. Taxonomy (NCBI): domain Eukaryota; kingdom Viridiplantae; phylum Streptophyta; class Magnoliopsida; order Ranunculales; family Berberidaceae; genus Berberis; species Berberis thunbergii. The sequence goes on along the minus strand of QNQO01001435.1, from coordinate 233,926 downwards.
TTGTTGCACATTTTGAAATCTAATCAGTTATAAAGTGATTGAAAATGCCTAATAGAAATGTGTTGGAACTTTCAATTTCATGATGCATCAACAGTTGTTTCAGGGAAGAAATCTCATAATTAACATGAAACATCCTAGCTCACAATGCATTATGAAGTGTGCTCTAGGCCAACAGACATGCAGATCACGAGCCAAATCCTGATCAAATTTGACAGTCAAAACATATTTCAGCTAATTGATGGGAACAAACTATGCAAACAGATCTTTTGGTCGCTGGCGCAAAACAGTGTATTAACAATTGACAACCTGGCCAGAAGAAATCTCATCATTATTAACAGGTGTGCTCTTTGTGAGACGAAGCCTTAATCTATTCCTCACCTCTTCCTCTCGTGTTCCTTCACGAGGAGTATTTAGGCTGCCATCTGGAATGACTCTGGTTGGGCCATGCCACTGGGATTGGACCTGTTCCAGTGGGTTAACCTCCGGAATTCTAGGCATTCCCAAAGAAAGGCAAATGGATTTGGTACAGGCTTCTGGTGGTCATGGTGTGGTTTGTTTGGAAAGAGAGAAATGGTCCAATTTTCAAGGAGAAGAAAATGAAAGCTGACTGATTGTGCACAATGATCAAAATATTGGTCATTCAATGGGTGAATGCCTGAAACTTACAGGAAGATACTTCTCCTCCTGTCCGGCTCCAGAATTGGGACTCTGTTTGAGGATTAGTTTTAGTCCCTTCCTGTATCTTTGTTTCAGTTATGTTTCCGTCTTATTGTTCCAGGGTTATATCCCTGTGCATTTGTTTCTTTGAGATGCTCGCTTGTGTTCTCTGATTCTTTGCTTCCTTTTCCATATAATTAGTGTTTTATTGATCAAAACAAAAAAGTATGTCAAAAGATCTGAAACAAAAATGTGCCCCAGCCAATCTTCAAACGTTTTACTAATCTGGAACTTCTTATAAGGAAAATTGTTGGACACATTCTTAGTAGAATTTCAAGATCTAGACACCTTCTATGAGATGTTCGGGTTCCTATACTTCAAAACCACGTTTAATAATTTCTACGAGTTTTAACCACATGCTGTAATCTAATCTTTAAAAAAAAAAGTACACAGTATTAAAAAAAGACTATCTGCATTTTATGGTAGAAGTTCAGACAGTTACTGTAAACAGTTCAAAGAATGACAAAACTCCTGATGTGCTACCTCAAACACATAATTTCTTTCCACTACAAGTAAAATGTCGATGAAGAAAATTGCAGCAATGCCACTACTTTCTACTCCTGAACAAACTATAAGAAGAAAAATAAAATTTGAACATTAATATATTGGGCACAATCAAAATTAATGTCATATTCGCTATCAAAATTTGAACTATATTTAATGTCATATTGATTGCACCGAATTTGATAGCGATACGCAACCAATATGACATTAATATATAATTTGCAAGTTTCATTTTCAACAATTACTATAAACACTTCAAAGAAACACACTACACTCCAGCTATTCCGCTAACACAAATGCCAACCTACCTGCTAGCTAATTAACCAAAGATTTGACGAGTAAACACATCGTACTAATCTCTACTTCGAAATCACTTATAAGAACATAAATCACACTAAATTCGATCAAATCTCCTTTTCCACTCCAGCAATTCTAACTCTACACCGACACGTATTACAAGTTAACAAAATTTTCACACTGAATCAGTGAAGTAAAACTAAACATGCCACTATTTTCTGCTCCAATAACTACTCGAACTACACAAATCAAGCTGAACTGAAATAAAACATCCACCGAATCCAATATTTCGAACTAAATCAATCAAATTACGTGAACTTGCACCGATTTCACAGTTAGAACAGTTCAAGAAAACAAGATCTATGTAAAGAAAACAATAAAACTGTACAAAATGTTACGAAACTGCATACCTGACCAGGAGTGATTGGTCCGGAGATCGACATTTTGAACGCGAGATCGATCCACTTATCGAGCTATCGATTGATTCACAGATAGATGACGAGCATTTCTGGATAATCAATCGATAAGATGAAGAAGGCGAAGCAGATCTGAACGAAAGCCAGAAAACAAGAGAAGAGGAACTCAGATCTGCTCGAAGAGTAAAGCGAGAGAGAACGAAATTGCGAGCGAGAGAGAGAGATTTTGGGGAAATGTCGTTGTTGTTTCTGTCAGTTGGAGATGTAAACAGGTGGAGGTGGAGATATGCCGCTTCACCATAAAAAATAAAAAAAAATTTACTGCAGGGACGGCCAAATTTTCATAGTTAGCTTTTTAAAAAATTTACTGCGTGACCTATTTAGCATGAGATGTATTTTGTGTGTGCGCACTACATAGGAAAAAAGAAATTTAATGAAGTAATAAATGTGAATTATGTAAGTTTCATGATTGACGGGCCAGCTATAAATAATGCAAGGCGAGAAATTACTCGATGAAAGCTAGATATAGTGAACTCATTTATTACTTTATTTGTTAAGGAAATCAGGATTTAGCAACAATGTTTTGCAACTAAGGTGATATGATGTGATATCGAAAGAATGATAAAATTTTTCAAAAAGTTTATATGAACTTCGAAGTTGTAAAAGACTTCTCTAATTACAAAACCTAGTTCCCTAGTCTCAGAATACAACTTTTAAATGATAAGACATGAGAATTATTGAATGATTTACTTTTCTTTAGACCATCAAATTCATCTTCCTTATGTGTGATCTCATTCCTTCGTTATGAACTCTTAGGGCGTGTTTGGTTAGCCCATTGATTGTCGTAATGTAATGGTTTGACCATTACAATGTAATGGGTCAAAGGCATTCCTGCGTTTGGTATCACATAAAACCATCGTAATGGTCATTCCCATTACAGATTTGATTGTAATGACCATTCCCACCTCCCCCCCTATGAATGGCCATTACCATTCTCATTGTAATGGTCAAAGTTAAATAATGACCATTTTTATCCTCATCACCCTCCCCCATTTTAACTAAGTGAGGGTATTTTTGAAAATAAATTTTACATTACCACCTTACCATTTTAAAAGTATACCAAACATACATATTCTCATTAGCATTCCCATTACCATTCTCATTCCCATTACCATTCCCATTCTCATTCCCATTCCATCGAGTAACCAAACGAGCCCTTATTCCCCTCCCCCGTCTGAATCTCCCGCTCATCTCATCACCGCTCAACCAACGATACATTAATGATAAATTTTAAAATAAAATAGATAATAATAAATCAAAATTTTCATTGGACGGGGCATGTGCTTTATAGATCATCTTAGAACCCAAAACACTAAAAAATTACAATTAAAAAGTTAAATAACCCTAATTATGTAAGCAAAGGGCATTTCTGTAAACATGTCCAACTAAAATGGTACCAAACAACCAATAAGGGATGGGCTCGATCAATTTTTTATAAAACCATTCCCCTCCATCAATCATTACCCTTCTCGTCCTCGACTCTCAAATCTCACCTCACATCGCTTCATTACGTTCTTTTCTTCTCCTCTTCTCTGAGGCATTTCGTCAAACACGCACAGAGCGTGTAATTGTGCTACCAATCGAGTGAGAGAGAGACAATCCAGAGAGCAACAATGTCTCTACGACCTAACTCGCGAACTGAAGTTCGTAAGAAAGCCTACAAAACGGGCGTTGATGCAGACGAAGCTAGGCGAAGAAGAGAAGACAATCTCGTCGAGATCAGGAAGAATAAGCGTGAAGACAATCTACTGAAGAAGCGTAGAGAGGGTCTTCTTCATCCCCAATTGTCTATCGAGCCCTCTCAAGCAAACCTCGGGATCGAGAAGAAGGTACCCTAATTTTGTCTAAATTGGTGATCTGTTCGATCATTTGATTGATTATTGGTCTTTGTCGATTGATTTGATTGATTATTGGTCTTTGTAGCTTTACTGATTCAATTTTGCTTCTTTTTTTTTTTTGGGTGGGGTTGAAATTAGACGACTTTTTTCCCTGATATCGTAAAGGAGGTTGCTTTGATAAGATTCTATGCAGAATAAGGAAGATCTATTATTGAGAATGGATACTGTCTTCTCAAAACTCTGCTTAATTCTCTAGTACCCACTGATCCTTACCTAAAAAATACACCCTTCTGCGTAGTGTCATCACTAGAATACCTTTCATATTGCCGAGGTTATTCTTGCAATAGGAAGAAATGCAGTAGGAAGCTCAATGGAGGAAAATTATTTCTTTAATGAAGTAAATACTCCGGGCAATGGATACCTTTCAAAGTTGTTGTCCTTCAGAGATGAATGGTCAAAGCTGTTAGGACAAAAGGTTATTCCCTTAACATAGATCACCAACTTGTCGCAATATCTGCAAGAAAAAAATTCTGATCCTAAATATCTCGAAAATGAGACAGATTTGGATAAAGCACAATTTTTATAAAGTGACATGACATCTCAATTTTTTTCTATTGGTTGGGTCTCTGTCGAGGCTTAGAAGGAACATATAAAAAAAATTATTCCCTCGCTCCTAAGGTGCCAAATTGCAGGTACCTTTACCGATAAAAAAATTAAGACGACCAAGCTCTCTAGAAACAAGGAAGGAGTAGAGCACCTCTTCCCTGTAACTGAGATAGCTCAACGTATTGTGAACACAGCATCGAGGAACACATAAATAGGAGTTTGGTCCTACAACAAGTTCTGAGTTAGGAATAGGATGAGAAGAGATGCCTTTTATAGGGACGAGTACGACAGTAATTGGATGATCGATGTGGGAGGTGGGAAGTAAATATTTTTTTCCAAGGATGCTAGGGAAGATTGGTGCCTTTAACGAAGTCATGATTTTCGAGGGGTATTCGGAATGAAGAGCTTAATAGGGTGATTTGTGCTCTGATAAAGAGAAAGAAGTCTTTCAATTATGTTCTGTTTTTTAAATTAATTGCAAGAATTGTAACGAAAAGTTTGTGGAGAATAAAGGAAATTGAGTGGGATGACTTACCCAATTTAGTTAGGTTTGGTGGATCGGTCACTCTGTGGGACATTCAACCTTGTAGAGCAGAATCTTTTAGGAGCTTATATACTCTTATAGAGTGCCACTTTGTGGTTGATGGCTTTAGGTGGGTAGGCGCAGTGTTTGGACTAGCAAGGAGTTATGAGTAGTGAATTTTGTTAGAAGATTGGAGTGTGTAAGAGGGATATGTAATTGGAAAGGAAATGAAGAATAACACTTTCTTCTGAGGAGTATGCAGGTTTTGACATATTTTTATTAGGAGGAAGATGCTTATTACTTATGTGATGTACCGAGTACCAACCTAGCCGCATGGAAGGCTTACAGTAATGTAAGTAGGGTATGCTCTTCCGAGAGTTTATTTATTTATATTTTTATCATACTCCCATCCTTATGAAGAGTATTCTTTAAAGGAAGCGACCTTTCATATTTGAGAAGATATAATTTGGGGACAACAGGTTGGTGAAATTCTTTCCGGTGCTTGGAATGAGCTAGTTATGTGTTGTTGCTCAAACAGTCATACTGAGATTTAAGGACTGTTGTAGGGATTTTTATGAGAGAATAGAAAGAAACAAGAAAACCTCATATATTAGTATATTACTGAGGGAAACAAAGCATAGGGATAAAGCCTCCCAAAGTTTCGACAAAGGTGGAGCAGTTCCTAAAGGTTATGGAATTGATATGGAAATTGTCGTTCTAGGTTGAAATGGCTTTTGGAGGATGATGGAAACACATAATTCTTTAATGCTTCGGAGGATGTTGGATGACTCATCGCTTATTCAAGCTTAACAATCGGAGTAGCTGGTCGCTTCGTTGAATCATTGTATAGCAAAGAAGGCTCATGGAGATTAATGATTGATGGACTCTTTTTGCTAAATCCTGGAAAATCCTCAGGAATGGTTTTGAGAATTAAGAGACATTGTGGAGCGCTTCTTTCTGCAGAAGTGGTAAACTCTGGCTCTTTCTAAGGAAATGTTAGCATTTTTAGAGATAACAATTTATGTGGGCATAATTCCAACATTCATCTTTCTTGAGTTGTAGGATAAATAATTCATTTTATCATTAATGGTAAAGATCTTATCCACCTAACAAAACCTAATATTGGTGAAGATAAATCCATGCAGAGTTTCCCATGATAGATCTTCTTTGCACATGGTATATGGTCATGGCTAACAAGGTGAAACCAGTAGATGAGATCTGTTGAGGGATCTGGGTAAGTTTTTTTACCATGTGTTTCTATTACTAATGCATAACATCTATTTCTGTGTATTTTGAGCAGTTGGAGAGTCTTCCTGTAATGGTACAAGGAGTTTGGTCGGACAATCCTAATTTACAATTGGAATCAACCACTCAATTTAGGAAGCTTCTTTCAATTGGTATGTATGTGACTGTCTTGTTAGATTTTGTGGCTTTTTTGTTTGAAGTTTGTTTCTATCCAATTTTGGTTCACCTTGTACAGAGCGCAATCCTCCAATCGAGGAAGTAATTAAAGCAGGTGTTGTCCCAAAGTTTGTGGAGTTTCTCGGAAGGAGTGATCTGCCTCAACTTGAAGTATGTAAAAATAGTTATCTGTTTATGACTCTGTTTCTTTTTAAAGTAACTTGTGTATCTAAACCACCAATATTTGTAGTTTGAGGCTGCGTGGGCGTTGACTAATATTGCATCTGGGACCTCAGAGCATACACGTGTTGTCATTGAACATGGTGCTGTTCCAAAATTTGTTGAACTTCTTAATTCTTCAAGTGATGATGTCAGAGAGCAGGTTTGCTCTCTCATTCGTTTGTTGGCTGTGGTCTAGAAATAGAGATTTGTTTCTTGAGCCATTGATCAGAGTTTCATTCTTCTACTTTCCTTCTCGTTGACAGGCTGTATGGGCTTTGGGTAATGTAGCTGGTGATTCTGCAGGCTGTAGAGATCTCGTTCTTAACAATGGCGCATTAATGCCTTTGCTATCACAATTAAACGAACATTCAAAACTATCCATGTTAAGGAATGCTACATGGACTTTATCCAACTTCTGTCGTGGCAAACCCCCAGCTCCATTTGAGCAGGTGGGAAGACAAAATTGTAGTATTTGACTATCATAGACCCATAGATTTTGACTTATTTGATGCTGTACCAGGTGAGACTTGCGTTGCCAGCCCTTCAGCACCTGATCCATTCAACTGATGAAGAAGTTCTGACAGATGCTTGCTGGGCTCTTTCCTATCTTTCTGACGGCACCAATGACAAGATCCAAGCGGTGATTGAAGCAGGTGTCTGTCCCCGACTGGTGGAACTGCTTCTGTAAGGCCTTATCTACACACGCTCTGGAATAATGACTATAAAATATCATAATGGAAAGGGCTTCTAGGCACACATTATTTTTATTATAGGAATTTCAGAAAATGTCTATCTATCAAATATATACTTGTATGGTGAAATAACATTCACACACACACACACGTATATATGTGTATATACACACAGCAAAGGCTGGAAACAGCTTGCTGCCTTTACCCGTTGTAATTTTGGATTCGAATGTAGAATGAATGTTGCGGTTTATATATTGTTCAGTTTTTTTGCTTATGAGTCTTCTCTGTGACATCAATTTTGCTGACAATTGATTCCACTCCAGTCATCCATCACCTACGGTCCTGATTCCAGCTCTGCGGACGGTGGGAAACATTGTTACTGGTGATGATGCTCAAACTCAGGTATTTATGGAAAGTTTCATGCTTTTTACCGAGATATACTGGCTGTTTGATTTGATGTCTTCAGTTGGCTTTTTGTTGTGCTATCATCATTACTTTTGAGCAATGCCTATCGTAATTTTTATGAGCAAACACTTGTTATTTTGGTATAATCTAAACATACAATTGTTGGTTTAAAGTAACTATTGGTATGTAATTTACATTTCATATAATTGGTATAGTGCTCGCTAAAATCTAGCACTTGTTGCTTTACGAAGTACAATCCAACTCATGATGAGTTAGGGTTATGAAGATTGAGGGGTTGAGTTGAAGATAAATTAGATGGCCATTACACAAGTAGTACATGCAACTTGTCGGGGGCATCTTCGCAGCTACGTTAAGGCTCTATTTTTACTTTAAAACGCCTCGCCCTAACCTTAGAGCACCGTAGAGCCATACACTAGTCAAGGTAGAGGGTAGTACTAAAATCAAAAAATCGGCCGAACAGGGAAGCGTACCGATTGAGCCGGTCCGGGCTGGTCTTTTTAATATTTTTTTTTTTTAACCCTGGAGAACTAAAAATCTAGATGACCGTCCAAAAGCAAAAAAAAAACGAAATAACTTCATATTCTCCAACCTTAACTTTCACCCTGAACCCACGACTACTACCACTGATTGAATCACCCCCAACTCAGTCCATGATCCTCTATGAAACCACCACCACAACTCTCTCTCTCTCCTCTGCCAATGATCAACCCACCACGGCTCCCCTCGTCTGGGTTCTCTTTCCCGCCACCAAACACCTCCGTTATAACTCTATCTTCCTCTTTGGCTTTTCGTTCGATGAGTGGCTTCGATTGGAAGAGATGGCGGTGAGTGGGTTCTACAGAGGTGTGGCAGGGAAGATATTTGAGAGAGAAACATGGGAAGAAGAAGAAGTTTGTGGACGACAAGCATGCAAAGAGGGACGGCGCAGCTGCAGGGTTTGGTTCTCGATCAGGAAGGTCTGTGTCCTGCTACGGCGCAGGAGCTTGATGGGCCAGCACCACCACCGCCAATTTCATTTCTCCTACTCTGAAACCCCACACTTTTTTTTCTCTCTCTCTCTAGAACTCCTCTCCCTTCCCCTCACAAACACAAATTACCACTGCCAGGTGCCAACACTACTATCTCTAAAACCCCTCTTTCTTTGCTGCTGTGTATTCCCGACGATAAAGACACCAATACCAAGCAAAACAATCGCAAAGATTGCTTGAATCCCATTACAACACTATAAGAAATCCCTCTAATGCTAACTAATCAGTACATCAGTCAAGTGGTAGTGTGGGTACTTTGTACCATTGGGTAGAAATACTGCCACATTTTACCCAAAACGTCTTCTAGATTAATGCTTCATTCACTTCTACTAGCTTCCAATTTATCCCATTTGGAAGAGCAGGAGATGGTGAGAGATCGATGGTGGCGTTTGAGTTGGATTTGGGGGAGGGAAGTGGTAGTGTGAGAAGGAAGAAAGTGGGTTCGAATTGTTGGGGATTGAACCAAAATTTTGGTTACCTGGGATCCCAATTACCTACGTATGTCAGATCAATCCAGCTACAAGGCAAGGTGGCAAATTGCCCCCTCAACTTTCAATATTGTTATTGCTTAGTGGAGGAGACACCCCAAAATCATGAGGTGATTGCTTTGTCAATATTTATTCCACATTGCTTAAAAGTCTCCCCAAGGCCTTTAAAAAAAACTCTAAAATTTTAGAATGTAATTGACAGCATGATCTAATGTTCTCTATGGTATGTGTGTCTATGTTTCACACCTTTGATCTTTGGTGTGCATGTTTTTATTTAATTATTTACTCTATATGCTGGAAGTTTGTGAGCTCGTGATAATGATGTCCTGAAACTCGATCTTCCATTTTGTGCACCTGTTTATGTGGTTTAGCAAATGTAAGCGGGTTTGTATATGTACTTAAAATCAAGACCTTTTTTAATAAGACAATTTTCTGTTCTATAATTGATTTCTAATGCTCTAACTTGTGATTGTGTTCTCAGTTTGTGATTGACAACCAAGTGCTCCCTTGTCTCTATCAACTTCTCACACAAAATCACAAAAAGAGCATTAAAAAAGAGGCATGCTGGACGATCTCCAATATCACAGCTGGGAATAAAGGACAGATACAGGTGAATGTCTTATAATTAAGTTTTTCCATAGCTCTTCACTTATTTATTTTAAATTAGTATTGGAATAAACTGTATACATGTGAATTTGTCAAACATCACATCATGATTTTGAAAAACACCGCTGACAATTGGTATGATTTGTGCTTCCATTCTTTGGATTGCCTGGTCAGGATAGCCGAGGCACTATTGTGTATATGCTGTTTAAACTATAAGTCTATAACCTTATATGGAATGATACATGTGTGAATTTGTCAAGCATCATATTACAGTGTCAAAAGACACTTCCGTTAGTTAGTGTGATTTGTATTCTAACCAATTGCTCCATTATTTCCTTATTCATACTTGGATTTTTTAAGTAAGCATAACTAAGTCACTTACGTGCCCCACTCTTGTACTCACCTCTATCCTCTTCCACTTTGGATCAACATCATCCATTTTGGAGAAAACTAATTTTGTTATACATTGCTACTTGGAATCAGGCTGTTATCGACGCCAATATCATATCGCCTCTAGTCATACTACTACAACACGCGGAATTCGACATCAAGAAGGAGGCTGCATGGGCCATCTCAAATGCCACGTCTGGCGGATCTTATGAACAGATTCAGTATGTGCTGTTTTTCTCTTTCTTGTCCTTCTCTTTTCATTTTAGTTATGATTATTAATTAATTATGATGCAGAAGAAGCCCTGTAATAGAACACCTAGCCACTGGAGATCAATTATTTAATTTTCAGGAGATCAGTGGGGAAAGTGAGAATTCTGCCTATAAGTTTACGTATTATGTTGTAGTCCATCGCTGACTGCACAGTAATGCACAGATGATGGCAAAATCACCATATCCCATATTTTTACTTGGGAGATGTTCACTGATCATGGAATCTATCCCATACATGCTTTTGCTGAGCACAATAAACTAAATGAGATAGTTATGTAATCTTCAACTTGCTGACTTAATTTAATGATGGTATGTGATCGTTTTTTTTGCTGTATGTGTATGTCATTGGTGGCTTGGGTGCTATGACCGACATGAGTTTATGCTCATTCTGTACTATCTTGACATGAGTACAACTTGTCCTTTACATCACCTTTAAGAGGCCAAAATATAGTTTAACTCATTTCGCAAACCCTTGTTGCATTTTTTACTTTCAAATGACAAGGGAGAAATCAAGATTGAATACTTATTATCACTATAAGCACCGATCATATCCGTCCGTGTAATCATACATTATAAAACTTGCTGGAGTACTCTCATACAACAGAAGTATTACCATGTTGCTAGTGCTACTGAATTTTAATAATAATGTCTATTGTCTGACTTCCAATACTGTGTAACCATTGTTTGTTCAGATATTTGGTGAACCAAGGCTGTATCAAGCCACTTTGTGATCTTCTGGTCTGCCCTGATCCTAGAATCGTGACAGTATGCCTCGAGGGCCTGGAAAACATTCTGAAGGTGGGCGAAGCTGATAAAGAAATGGGAAAGAATGGTGGGATCAACGTATTCGCACATGCTATAGATGAATGCGAGGGACTAGATAAGATTGAAAACCTGCAGAGCCATGACAATGCTGAGATCTATGAGAAGGCTGTGAAGATTCTGGAGAAATACTGGGTTGAGGATGAAGAGGAGGAACAAAATATTCAAGATACTGCAGATGGTACCCAACAGGCCTTTAATTTCGGGAGCCAGCCTAGTGTTCCCACCGGTGGGTTTAAGTTTGGTTGAAGAGATGATTCAAGGATTTTAGGAGTTCAACATTTTCCCCGTTTCACCTTCAATATTCATACTTTCTTCAACTGAATTTGAAGATAAGCTACTGTTTTCCTGGTGCAAGGGTCAGGTTTTTTTTTTCTGGCTTCTACCTTCATTACAACTGTAATTTGTGATTTATTATTTTATTTTGTATTTTCTTTATGTTTGACATATATGGGAGTATGAGCATTGATTCTGTAGTATCGATTCGTCAGGCTAGTGAACTAAAATACTGGTGAAGGGACGACTCCAAATGAATACCAAATAAATCGAAATAATATTTTGAATTTTACACAGAAGGCAGCAAAGATAATGCCACTGCTGCTATGATGGAAACGCGGGTCACATTTCCTGACTTGTGCAGGGATGAACCAATGCTACTGTACACTTTTAGTAACGTTGCAGATGTGACATGAAATGGGATGTGTCTGATGTGGTTGATGTGGTTTCATGTTGTAGGGAGTAAGATCATACCCTTCTTCCTTCAGATCTCTATATTTCTTGCTCTACTTCCTCTCGCATATCTCCTCTTCCTTTGATCCTCAACATTATGTTGTTTCCAGATAAGCTTATTGAGATTTTCTTTGGTAGTTTGATATTAACTAATTAGTACTGTTTAATATGATACATCTACTGGAATTCAATTGAGGAACAAATCACAGGAAACTGACCCTGAGGAACCTAAATGCGAACTTTTTACTGTAATCGATTCATTTATTATGGGATACAACTTCATTTCTTCTTCTTCCTCTTCATTCCTTTTTCAACTCAAATTCGTTTGAGTTTCCATTTTGAACCCCACTCGAGTATATATATATATATATGGGATTTGGGGACAAACATTTGTGACAAAGAAATTGACATTTGATCTATAACGGATGGCATATCATCAAACGGTTTAGATTTATTCCTAATAACTAACTAATTTAGAGTTTTAAAGTTTTATTTTATAAGGGAACTAATAGATTCTCTCTCTCCCTATTTTCTCTTCCCCATATTTTATCTCAAATATTTTTATTACGTTAAATAATAATAATAATAATAATAATACGAAGTTTCCAAAAAAAAATCAAATATCTAACCCAATTTTCGAAAAAATCAAAAACCAAATTAATAATGAGATTAAACGTGTTGTGTTTTTCATCCTAATTTCACGTCATATTTTATCTTAAATATTTTAATACAGTAAAAAAAATTAATACAGAGTTTCCAAAAAAAATCAAATATTTAACCCAATTTTGGAAAAACACTCATTTTGAGTTGTGGTTCGGGAATAAACCCAATATTTGTTACTTTCGTACTTTTGGTACCACGTGGTGTTACATTTTACGTGACCGTGAGTTTCTGAATCAAAAATCAAATTAATAATGAGATTAAATGTATTGTGTTTTTCATCCCAATTTCACGTCATATTTTCTCTTAAATATTTTATTAAGGTAAAAAATATTAATACAGAGTTTCCAAACAAAAAATCAAATTAATAATGAGATTAAACGTGTTGTAATAAAAAAATAAAAAGTATTGAATATTCGCGCACGTGGAGCGCGTCAATACCCTAGTCACCACAAAAGTGAAATAACAAAACAATGCTCATTATTTCGCAAATGGCCCACCTAGGTGAGGCGCACGGTCATTTATGTAATACTAGCATATTACCTGTGCCGTTGGCACTCCACATGCACTTTTTTTTGCTGCTAATTTTCATGCACTAGACACCCTCACCACCATCCACACCGTTGCTTTCAATCAATTCCAGACAAAAATACTAATTTTTTTATAGTCAAACTCGGTTAATATTAGAATCGATTGAAAGTTCGAAGTCTTTGTTTGAATGTTCATTAAATGTCCTTCCGTTTCTTTGAAAAATATTATACTTAGGCCTTTAAGTATTCAAAATGCTTACATCGTTTAATAATAAAATACATGTTTTTGAAATTTTAAGTGATTGTATTGATCACTAGTTTTATGGAAAATATTTTCAAAAATATATTTCAACGATATTAAGTTTATCAAAATTCAACAACTACGAAAATAATTATGTCAATTTTCATTTTGAGAAAAAAAAAATACAATTTTTTTTTCTCTCCACCACATGTGCATTTCACTATTTTTTTTCATTTTCTTTGCCTTTCTACATGTTTTATAATTACAAACATGTCATTATAGATAATGAATCTCAACCCTCGACATCTGACCAACTCTCAATCTTAGCCTTTTTATCTTCACCTTTTTGTTTGTACTAGTAAATAATGAAGAGTAAAACACCACTCTGAATTGTACTATAGACTAGAGTATCCATGTGCCGTTAACACTCCACATAATTTTATTTTTGCTAAATATTTTGTATTAAACACCTCCGTCACTATCCTCATTTTTTCTCTCAATCAATATTGAAGTGTAAGCCTATTCTAAGGTAAAAATATATATTATCAATTTTAGGGTAAAACTCAGTCAAATTTGAATCAGATGAGGGAAAGTTTTAAATGCGGAGAATGAGTTCTCCCCTAATTTTTGAATTTACCAAAACATAAAGTTTAGAGTTTTGTTTAAATGTGCATTAAGATGTGTGACTCATTTTTTCTAGTATGATCGGCTCGTCTCATTGCTTTTAAAAAAAATTTGAACAATATTAAAGACGTAAAATACATTATACGTTTTTAATTATAAAATATATATTTCTAAAATTTTAGCATTTGTATTGATCATTGATTTTGTTGGAAAGATCTTCAAAATTGCATTTCAATGATACTGAGTTTGCCAAAATCCGACAACGATGTAGATAGTTATGATCATTTTCATATTGATAAAAAGAAAACACAATATTTTTTCTCTCCGCCACATTTACATTCCACCAACTTTTTTCAAAAGATTTTCATTATTTTTGCCCTTCTATATATTTTATATTTACAAATATGTCATCACAGAAAATGAATCTTAACCCTCAAATTCAATACATTTCTCAACTTTCAATCGAGAGATTCTAGCTGGCTTGGGTCGCGTGCTTGGGTGGCTGCCTAGACGCTCCTTGGCAAGTGCGCCTGGGAGGGTCCAAGGCACGTGATGGTGGATTTTGGAGGGAGTTTCAGCAGCCTATTTTCCCCCAATTTCGAACAGAGAGTTCCATCACATCCTCCCCAATTTCGATTTTGGTTTATCCTCCCTCCCCATCGAAGAAGAAAACCGAGAGAAACCGTACTTCTCGAAGCTCCATCGCATCCTCCCTCCCCATCGTCGACTCCACCGAGAGAAGAATCAAGAGAAGAAGCTCCCCATCGCACGAAGAAACCATAGAAGGTAAGATCTAGGGTTTTTGGCTTCATTTCTTCTTGTGGGGTTCTAGATCTAGGGTTTAATAGAACTACAAATTTGAGAAATTAAAGTTCATAATGCTTTGATTCGAGTGAAATCAGAAATTTAAACTCAAAACGCTTTGATTTTGGAGGTTTTTGAAAAGTAGAGTAAGTGAATCGATTATCTAAATAATTCCTCTGTTTTCCGATTCAACAAATGTCACAAATCATTAGTTAACCTCTTTGTTAAGCGATTTTTCTACGCTTTTCAATCATTTTTTAGGTTGATTTGAAGAAGAAACCGATACGTTTTCTCTGGTTTTGCTCATTTGAAGAAACATATTTCACTTTACTTTTAAGTTTGAAGCAACTTTTTGCACTTCTTCTTTTGCTTTTATTCAAACATTTGAAAACAAAACATACCCATTAAAGCGGAAGAAGAAGTGCAAAAAGTTGCTTCGAACTTAAAAGTAAAGTGAAATATGTTTCTTCAAATGAGCAAAACCAGAGAAAACGTATCGGTTTCTTCTTCAAATCAACCTAAAAAATGATTGAAAAGCGTAGAAAAATCGCTTAACAATGAGGTTAACTAATGATTTGTGACATTTGTTGAATCGGAAAATAGAGGAG
This sequence comes from Berberis thunbergii, assembly GCA_003290165.1. Classification (NCBI taxonomy): domain Eukaryota; kingdom Viridiplantae; phylum Streptophyta; class Magnoliopsida; order Ranunculales; family Berberidaceae; genus Berberis; species Berberis thunbergii. Next base: position 218,424 of record QNQO01001435.1, on the reverse strand, counting down.
TTATTTAGATAATCGATTCACTTATTCTACTTTTCAAAAACCTCCAAAATCAAAGCGTTTTGAGTTCAAATTTATGATTTCACTCGAATCAAAGCATTATGAATTTTAATTTCTCAAATTTGTAGTTCTATTAAACCCTAGATCTAGAACCCCACAAGAAGAAATCAAGAAGAAATGAAGTCAAAAACCCTAGATCTTACCTTCTTTGGTTTCTTCGTGCGATGGGGAGCTTCTTCTCTCAATTCTTCTCTCGGTGGAGTCGACGATGGTGGAGGGAGGATGCGATGGAGCTTTGAGAAGTATGGTTTCTCTCGGTTTTCTTCTTCGATGTGGAGGGAGGATAAACCAAAATCGAAATTGGGGAGGATGCGATGGAACTCTCTGTTCGAAATTGGGGGAAAATAGGGTGCTGAAACTCCCTCCAAAATCCACCATCACGTGCCTTGGACCCTCCCAGGCGCACGTGCCAAGGAACGTCCAGGCAGCCACCCAGGTGCGCGACTCAGGCGCGCGACCCAGGCCAGCTAGAATCTTTGCTTTCAATCATAACCATCTTTTATCTTTAATCATTTTGATTTGACGTTGTCCCAATCAGCAATGAATAGTAAAACACTACTCTGAATTTACAGAAATTCTAGGGAGCAAGGGATGTGTGTATCCATCCATCCACCTTGAGACAAGTGAAACTGCCTCGAAATGCGTGACATCACTTATCTCGAAAAGGATGGGTGGTTACACCCATCCCTCGCTCCCTAGAAGGGCTCCTGAATTTAATATAGACTAGGGTATTTTCGTGCGGTTGGCACGATGAAAGTTTAAAACTTGTCAAAACATGATAACCCTTAAGTTTTCATTCCTCATACTTATATGCCTAATCACCACCATCAATAAATAAATAAATATCAAAATGTTGGGTATGAGAATTGAACTCATGCACTCTTGGTGCTTTTAGTTTTATGTGATCTGTTAGATTTAATTTTGAGTTTTTTGTTAAAGGCAAGCATGGTTTTTATAGGATCCCGAAACCCATTAAATACCAGAATTGGTCAACACACCATAAACTGGTAAAGATGTCGCAAGCTGGGTTCGAACCCATGACTTAGTGGTACCATCCGCCAACCATTGAGTTGTCATGTCATTGGCCAAAATTTTGAGTTTAGTCATGTTATTATGTCAAAGGAAGCATTATTTAATTATCTAGAAATAACATGCTTTATGGGGATTGGTAGTTAGGACAATAGGTTGATGAGAATGAAAAAAATATATAATTAATCAATGTTTTGGCAACCCATAATTTAGTGACTAAATGATACCACCAATTTCGCTTAAGGACACTACTATTACTCGACTTTATGAAGGCATCACCACATTTCTAAAGGATACAACCACCTCCTGAAAAAAATATATAATTAATCAATGTTTTGGCAACCCATAATTTAGTGACTAAATGATACCACCAATTTCGCTTAAGGACACTACTATTACTCGACTTTATGAAGGCATCACCACATTTCTAAAGGATACAACCACCTCCTGAAGGACACCACCAATATAAACAAAAAAACTATATCACCTCTCTTCTCCATCAAATACCACCACCACCCCGCCACTGTCGCCTTTCTTTTCTATCAGACACCACCACCAAGAAGAAAATAATGAGAATAAGAAAAAGAAAGAAAGAATAATAACAGGAACAAAGGAAAAGAGGAATAGAGGAAGGTGGTGTGGCCGATGGCAGCGGTGGTGTCACTCCTGTGAAGTGAGAAGAAAAGGTGAAGGTTGGTGGTATCCTTCAGAGGATCCAAAAAAAAAGTGGGCTAGTGGTATCCTTAAGCAAAAATGGTGGTATCATTTAGCCACTGCCTAAAAGTGTTGAAGGCACGACACAAGGACATCAGCGTGTCATACCGACAATACCTATAGCATCGCTCCAAGTACACGCTTTATGCAGTGGCAGACTTATGATTTTAGTCAAAGAGGGGCGTAGCTCGAAATTTTTCTACTTCGGACCAAGGATTGTGATTTCACAAAATTTTACCAAATTTCGAGAAATATTTCTTTTTTTGAATCTCAAAATTCAAAGTGCAAAAAAAAAGTTTTTTCAACGAGTTATTTTGAAATATTTTGTATTTTTTTTTCTTAAATCACGATTCAAGCATTCACTCTTATTTGTCATACTAATCACACACCGAAAATTCTAGGGGTCAAGGGAAAGGGAGCGAGGGATGGGTGTACCCATCCTTCTCGAGATGAGCGACAACGCACATCTCTATAATGATGCACTCATCTCGAGGAGGATGGGTGGTTACACCCATTCCTCGCTCCCTTCCCTCGACCCCTAGGAAAGCTCAATCACACACACATAATTCACTTTTTTTTCCACTTTCTTTTTCTTTTGGTGGGTTCGAGGAGTATCGAATAATCATATGACACCACAGATGTCGTAAGCATGGAATGAGTTTTTGTGAAATCTCACTGAAATTTTTATTTTTTGAAATTATGAAAAGAAAAAAAGACAAAATATAAATTTGCATTTTTTCGAGGTTTTAAAAAAATGCATTTTTTCCTAAAATTTGATTTTTTTTGCCAAAAACACAACTTAGTAACAAAATTTTCATTTTCCAAAGGAATTTTCGAAAAATTTCAAGTTTTTTTTAATTGTTTATTGATTGTTGAAAGAGCCCCTTTGATTTTCTAAGTATATATTGATTTCGTGTTTATTTCATTCTTAATATTTAGGTTTTATTTAATGCGTTTAATAGATTTATTTACTTTGCATTTTTTCACATACTTCATATACCTTTGAAATGCATTATATATATTTCATATATCCTCAAAATTTATACGTTTTTTTTTTCTTTATACACTAAAATATTTCTTAAAATCAGGATACTGAAACCCGAAAAACGAAATCACAATGAGTGAATTTTGACAGAGGCAGGGTAATGTTATGTTAATTGTTAAGGCATCAATTCCATATTTATTCATTTTTAATCTTATAATCTTGTTTTGTTCTTTTTCATCTGAGCAAATTAATAATATCATATTAGTAAGTGAATATACAGTAAATATCAGTCTTCATGTGAACCTAGCTAGCTGTATATCGACAACCATAGCTTTTACAAAAGCAAATATTCGTTTCAAGATGGAGCTGAGCAACTTTACTTACTGATGGAGCAACCTTGCTTTCCCTTTTGATCTCTTTATGGACTTTCATACAAATAATTGATAGAGCAATACAATTATTACTTTACTTTAATTCTCTTCTCTGTGCAACTCCAAATATAGTTTCAGTTTCCTTACTTACTGTAACAATTCTTTCAAGGTGTTTCTGTAAAAGGAGGAGGAGGAGATGGCAGCAGCAGATCAAGTAGTATGTCCATTCTTTGAAGTTGTGTTTGAAAGGCTCAAGTCTTTAATCTACAAGGACCAACTCAAGAAACTTGGTCCATTAGTTAAAGAGCTTAAGAAGCTTTACACAACCTTCTGTAAAATAAAAACAGTCATCAATGATGCAGAACGGAGGCAGTTCAACGAAGACGAAGAGGTGGATGGAATTCGGTTTTGGCTAAAAGAGCTGAACGATGCAGCATATGAGGCTGATGATGTTTTTGATGAGATCGAATATGAAGCTCTACAACAATTAGCCTCTCAGGGAGCCAGCAGCAGCAGCAACAATGGAACTGAACAACTTAATGTGAAAATTCAAGAGCTCACTGTGATTTTTCACGAGTTAGCCGAAGAATGTTCAGGGCTTGAGTTGCAAAAGGAAAAGGAAAAGAACGTAGTGATATCTCCAGATCGTATAACTGATCCTTTCTTAAGTGAACCTAAGGTTTACGGGAGAGACGAGGACAGAGAGAAGTTAGTGAAGCAATTACTGGGACAAGATTACTTGACCTTGCACGAATTTCATACCCCAAGAAGTAAGCACCCAAGAGCGAGTCATAGGCAAGTGCTTAATAGCGCAAGTAGCAGCAGCCAGGACAATATGTCTGTTTTTCCCATTGAAGGTATGGCGGGACTTGGCAAGACAACTTTGGCAAAGATGGTGTACAATGATGTGCGGGTACAAAACCATTTCAATTTCAGATGTTGGATTTGTATCTCAATTGATTTTGATACCAAACGTATTATGAAAGAAATTGTATCCTTTCTTACAAGGCGGGTTGCTGCTTCCGAGAAATTAGAATTACAAAAGCACTTTCATGAAGAGTTGCGGGACAAAAGGTTTTTAGTTGTGCTAGACGATGTTTGGAATATAACCCAGGATGATTGGAATGAAATGAAGGCATTTTTTAGAGCTGGAGCACAAGGTAGTTCAATTGTTGTGACTACTCGCCTCTCAACAGCAGCATGCATCACTGGCACGGTTCCTCCTAACTGCATAAGCAAATTATCAGACGAAAATTGTTTGGAACTATTCAAGCAATATGCGTTTGGCCTGGGAAATGAAGAGAGGCCAGCACTGGTGAAGATCGGCGAGGAGATCGTGAAGAAGTGTCAAGGTTTACCATTGGCGGTCAAGGCTCTAGGAGGTTTGCTACGCTTCAAAAATGAAGAAAATGAGTGGCTATATGTCAAAGACAATGCAATTTGGGAGTTTGAGAATGATATTTTGCCAGTGTTAAGATTGAGTTATTACCATTTGTCATCGACGTTGAAACGATGCTTTAGTTTTTGCTCAATCTTTCCCAAAGATCACAAAATTAACAAAGAACAATTGATTCTTCTATGGATGGCAAACGGTTTGGTTCATGCTCGAGCAAAAATGGGGTTGGAGGATGTTGGGAATGTGATTTTCAACGAGCTGCTATGGAGGTCCTTTTTTCAAGAAATAGAAAAAGACAAAGACGGCGACATAATAAGTTGTAAGATGCACGATCTTGTACATGATCTTGCATGTTATATTGGAAATGATGAGTATTTTGTTGAAGATGGTGGAAGCGAAGAAAGTATTACTGAAAGAACTCGTCACATGTTCCTGTCTAAAATCAAAGCACCAACAACTTCTACTCCTGAGTCGATGCAAAGATCTTCACAACGTTTACGATCTCTCATTTGGTCAAATGTCAACCATGCAACCCTGAACTCTGAATTCATCTTCTCAGATTTTATGCTCTTACGAGCATTGGATTTGCATTCTTGTGCGATTAAAGTGGTACCTGATTGCATTGGTGAAATGATACATCTCAGGTATCTCAACCTATCTCATAATTGTTTTACATCGTTACCAGAATCTATTTGTTTGCTTAGAAATATGCAAACGTTGAATCTTAGATGCAATGCACTCTCATCATTGCCAAAAAATATTGGAAACATGACTGACCTCATACACCTAGATATTGGAGAATGTTTTCAGTTAACTAGCATGCCGGTAGGGATTGGGCAATTAACTCGTCTTGAAACATTAAATTACTTCACCGTAGACAAGGAGAGTGGAAGCGGTGTGGATGGGTTGCATGGATTGAATAACATTAGAGGAGAATTAATAATAGAAGGGCTTGATGGTGTGGAAACTGCAATGGAAGGTAAAGAGGCAAATTTGATGACTAAGAAAAATCTAAATACATTGGAGCTATGTTGGGCGTCGGACTCAAACTCAAGACTGCAGCATCAGCCGCAGAATGTGATAAACGGCTTCCAGCCTCATTCAAATTTAAAAATATTGGTCATTAATTATTACCGAGGAGTAATCTTTTCTCCAAGTTGGTTGACAGCTTCGTTAGTGCCAAATTTGGTGGAAATCCGACTCTCATGGTGTGCATTTGAACATCTTGGACCTCTTCGGAAACTTGAACGCCTCAAAGTTTTGGTTTTGCATGAATTGCCTTTACTGAAATTCATTCAAGAGGAGGAGGTGGTGGTTGTGGATGATGCAAGTGCAGGAGGATTAGGATTCCCGTCGCTGGAGATACTAAAACTGGAGTTGATGTCTAATTTGGAGGGATGGTCGTCTCAATCTCATGCAGCAGCAGCAGCAACAACAACACATGTAGCAGTAGTATTCCCATGCCTCAAAAGCGTGACACTCACATGTTGTCCAAAACTGACAGGAGGAATCCCATTGGCAATGTCACCTCTCCAAGATGTTAACATTAATGGCTTTCGTTGCAATGGAATGGTTCTGGGTTCACTGCGAGAACTCCCTTGCCTTCTTTCCTTAGAAATTTCTGCGTTTGATGAGTTGGAGTATTTTCCACCAGGGACGCTAACTAACCTTACTGCTCTCCAAAAGTTGAACATCTGCAATTGCGACAAGCTGAAAAGTCTCCCTGTTGAACTGAATAGTCTCACTACACTGACAGAGTTGGAGATTTCTCATTGCCACAACTTGGTTTCATTGGCAGAGGAGAAAGAGGGGGGACTCAAAAACCTCTCCTCTCTCAAAACCCTTGTTATTAGGCATTGTAAAGCTTTGAAGCGCTTGCCTCAGTTGAACAAGACTTCTCTACATGCCCTGAGAATCAAAGATTGTAATGTGATGGAATTCTCCAAGGAGGATTTTGAGCAGCTTGTTGTCCTCGAGGAACTTCGATTGCATAAATTGCCAAAGTTGGCATGGTTTCCAGAGGGGTTAAAATACTCTGATGCAACACTTAGACATCTACAATTCCAGCCTTGTTCCAAATATGGTGTGGCAGCGGTGGACTTGCCGGATTGGATTGGGACTAGTTTAACCTCACTTGAGTATTTGGAAATTGTTGCTCCCAAGAATTGGAATGTGTTACCACAATGGATGAAATACCTCACTGCTCTTAAAGATCTAGTGATTTGGGGATGCGATCAAGAACTAGTAAAACGATGGAAGAACAGAGATGGACGGAGAGAAGACAACAACAGCTTCAACATGATTGCCCACATTCCACGCAATCGTATTATTCTGTCAAGCAGAAGATTCTAAAACCCTAGTGGTTAAGTTTATTAATCTCCGATCTGTGATCATGGTAAGAGCCAAAACACATTAAAACCTCCTCCTTCAGATTACCATATATTTCATTTTATTGCTACCTTTCTTCAATTACTGCTTTTGAGAGTTATTAACATAATATTTTTTTCCAAATTTTTTTTCATTGCTTTTATTCAAGTAGTGTAAATCCTTTCTTTTCTTCTTATTGGTTTCTCTCCCATGTTACATGTAGATTCCAATGAAGCCTCATCCTTCAGGTCACCAAACAAAAACAAGTTTATTTTCCGACTTTCCTTTAAAGAGTTTTTCTGATGGTCATCGTATTCTTGGTCACCAAATCTTTATTTGTATAAACCTTACGTTTCCTATATGATTCGATCGGCATGGTTCCTGAGTTTTCCACGATATTTCATTATCCTGTGATGTCTGGTGAATATAAATTTTTTTGTTAAAAATGGTCTCCAGCTAAACATTTGTGGATGATTTTTGGTTATTCATGAGCATTAGAATTGAATGAAGTTTTTTGTGGTTCGCCTTAATGGTTACACATTAACAAACTAATTGGGAGATTTGTGATTACTCCTTTTGAGACAAACAATCTGATTGGTGATTTTGATGTTGTAGGACTGCGCGAAGAAAGTAAAGGGCAGGACATCTCATTACTTGCATTCTAGCAACAAGCAGTATTTACCACAGGTATGTTTCTATTTCTGGAATTTTATCGTACATTTGTTATTTCTCGGTCTTTTGTTTAGCTAGAAATGATGATGGATCATATTGTGTTATGCTGAGGATGCAAAGAAAAATACGTATTTTACTTCAATTGGTTATCTTTCAAGTATTTACATTTCATTAGAGAGTTATTTTTTTTTATGATGTACAATACTCCAATTTTCTTGATTCTTATTGATGATACACCCTTGCAGGAAATTGCAACAGTCTGATGCCATGTATTACTTTGGGACAACTCATTTTGGAAGCCGGCAAAGAGGATCATTTTGCAATATGCTAAGCATGACAGCTAAATTAGGGAGAACATGTGAGGAGACAATCATCTGATAAACTGTAAAACTGAAACGTGTATGTTTTTATCTCATCAGAGATGTCCGTTGCTACGGAGCCTGATGTTAATGTCAATAATAAGTTACCTTTTTCTGAATATTTGCAACTATATTTTGCAATTTCTCAAATGTTAGTAATGTGGTTTGTCGAGTGAGCCTTATTTATGTTGTTACTCATTTGTTCTGGCCTTTGAATATGATGGAATTTGGTGTTCAGGCTCATTTGCATTTTGTTCTCTGATTTCTGTCTTGTATATTTCCATTCATATCACAGGATTATGGTTTAGTGAAAATCTGACATTTGAACATCAAATAAACCGCGTAAATGTTGTCAGTACCCAAGTGAGTATTTAGAAGATGAGTGATTCTAGAAGGCGATTAGGATTCTTTGATGGAGTCCACTTTTGTCCGCATAAGCCTGCCACCTAAGATGCCCAGTCAGGGAGTCAGATTGGGGAGTGACTCAAGTAGAATTTTCCTTAGAAGATAAAATATAAGAAGTTAAGAACCACTTAATTCTAATTTTTTTTGAGATAGTTGTGTTTATGACACTCTTCTCATTTTTTATAATTTCCGACATGTTTTTGTAAAGCTTACGGAAATTTCAATTGCGTTTTTCACTTCATCTTTAAGATTGGATCATGATACCTAACTAATGAAATGGACTTTGATGATAATAGCTTTACAGATTAAACCCATATTTCAGAGCTTTCTAACAAATGGCGGCAAGGGATTTAACCCATATTTCATTTGTTATATTGTGAGAGATTTCACATATTTTTATTTCTGTTTGGTTATTTCCATTGATCACTCTTTTCTCTCGTGAACTACGATTGCATTGAAATCTGATTTTGTAACTTTCATTCTTGACTTGTTGAAGATTTGAAAAGTAAAAGTTTTATTGTGGTTATGGCTAATTGAAATCTGATTTTTGTAACTTGCAAAATAATTATCAACATCTTCTGTTAATCAATTATCCTCAGCTGCAATCAGTCGAAAGAACACCACTCTGCATGGTTCGATATTCTACAATCTTCTGCTCATGCTCAGACATGCTTGATACTAGGTTTATATTGAGTACAAATTTGGTCAGTCAAGTTCACTCAAATTCAAGTGATGGAGCTATTAGATCATCAGCTAAACGATTAGTAATGTTCAACCAAAAACATTTGCTTAACCAGAAACTAAACCATTTATATTTATGAGCTCCATGCAAAACAGCTATATGAATTTTCTTATCCATCGTTGAAATTTTTTCTTTAAGCATCAGTGCAAATTTTCTGTACAATTAATAATCCAACCATTTCTCCTATAACTGGAGAATGGAAGAGATAACCAACTATACTTTGTAAGAGATCTTCCTTGAAATATCAATATGTATGTTTCAGATCTAGGAGCCTGAAGAGGAAGAAGGTGCAGCTTGATCACCGCTCACTTGCAGACATTCTATGGTACGGAAAGGTGGGGCTTCGCCAAATTTCAGTAGGTGAGCAATACCATAAACAGATTGCAGTTGCCATATAGCCAGAACATCTAAATATGCATCGCAAGAGAAACACCACACTGACAAATCGCTGTAAAAATAAATAGATTAAGAGAAGCAGTTAATAGTTCTTCCCAAATCAATATGTTAAAATAAACCATACAAAATTACAAATAACGAAATATACCTGTAACTCAAGGCCAAACAGTGGTTCACTTCCTGGTAATGCTGAAGCATGTGTTTGTTCACAAATCGGCTACATAGGACATCCTTGCAGGACAAACATAGCCAATTCTCAGTTGGATGATGACACCTTCAAATACATGCCACAAAGTTAGGGGTTGCCCCTCTGGCAAAATTTTAAGAAAAAACTGCACTTGAATAAAAAATTGTGCACCAAAGACCTCCGTTTCTAATACTTTTGGGAAGGAGCTATTTCTAATGAACGTTTGGATTTAATGTGCCTTCTTCTCCTTCATTTTTTAACAACAGTTTGGATAATGAACGTGAAGATACGTTTTCTGAACTAGGAGTTCTTGCGTTTTTCTATTGTTCTCCACTTTTCTTGGTATCAAAAAAACAATCCAAAAAAGAGTTACCTTTTTTGGAATGTATTGAACACCTTTCAAGATGCCAGTCGAACAAGTGTAGTGAGGATCCTTTTAGAACTTAAAGAAGGGGCACTGGCAGCTTAGAGACAAATAATAACTTTTACTAATTTAGGAGGACCCCGGACAGTATTAAGTTTTAAAAATTACTGTTTAATTCGTTTGAGATTCGCTTAAGCTGAAATTTTCAAGAAAATTACGTACTAACACTAGAAACTTGTCAAAGTTTCAGTCCGTTTCGATATAGTTTATCGAGATACGAATTTAGGTCTCTGCCATTAAATATATTGATAAACGGTATTTGTGAGTGTTTAAGGACCACCATTTTAAATAGTCTTGGACAATGGGCGGTAGCCAGCCTACCAGCCGACTTGTGTCGCACTCAAGTTGTGCCCTCATTCGCTTTGTGATATTAATAGAGAAATTCATATTTGTCCCACTTAATGCGCACGTGTCGAAACAAGCTGAAACTTTGACACGTTTCTGTTGTTGGTCTTTAATTTTCCTCAAAATTTCAGCTCAAAAGGAGATCAAATGATATAGTTTTCATTTAGTCATGCATGTAGGGTCCTTAATTTACAATGAAAACTAAGGGGTTCCACCTAGGTTAGCAAAAACCCGTTGTTGACACTATTGAAGGAAATGAATTATTAGTTTTTTGTACTGAGGATTCTGTGTCAATTATCCAATTCAGAAGTTGGAATTGGAGAAAGTGTTAGGTATATCATCTCAGGTATGACAATATAGATAAATACACTACTGAAGTACTGATACAAAAATTTTGCATAAAATCACTTGCCAACATATCATATCTCAAAACAGATTACATATGCATGTCTAAAGTTTCGATTATAATATCAGATAGCATATTTGCATCATCAGAGCCATACTCTTTTATAATTATCCTTATAAGCTAAGGGCATATTGACCGGTGAAAGAGATTATTTGACAAGTTCATGGATCAAAAAGTACCAACTAATGCACAGATTATAAGGTTATGAAAGAAATAAAACTAAAGGATATGAAGTGATGAATAGACATTAAAATGTCAACCAATCATCTAACTTATGATGTTCCAAACATTTCCAAAGAGCATTCCATCATGGACTACAACTATTGCATTTGCTAGATTAATTCACTAAAAAAATCCATGCGAGAACACAACGATGCTTTCCAAATGTTTTGTCCTCAATAAAGAGGTGATCATCATTGATTTACCCAGGTAACATAGTGAAGTATCCCAATTCAAAATTTACAATTTCGACAAAGTAAAGCTAGTGAACATTAAAAATGAAAATTCTAACAAAAAGTTCGTATAAGCAATTGTATAGCACATTATAGAGCACAAGAATTCAATCAAAAGTCCAATCAATTATGAAAATTCAATCAAGATCAGTTCTTTCACCCCCAATTTTGAATCAAATTTTCAAAAATTTCTGAAACAGAGGGGCACATTAGTCACAAATTTCACATCACCAATCCATAAACAAAAAGAAAATTTTCAGATGGGTTTATAGATTCTAGGGTTTCAGTGGATGAGAACAAACCTGGTGCAGGGAGTATCAGGAATGGGGATGTGAGAAAGATCGGAAGACAAAGAGTTCAAGTGTGGGCAAGAAGTTCGAGCTTCAACCCATCCAGAACCAGCTCCATACAGCAAATCTTCTTCTTCCTCTTCGCGATTCTGTACCTGAAATATAAAAAAAGATGGTTTTTTTAGAAAAGTAGAAGCTTTGATGTAGAAAATATCGAAACTTTAAGTAGAAAGGAGAGATTTTTAGTACCGAAGATGAGGATGACTTCTCGTTCGCCATTGAAGCTTTTTGATGTTTTAATTGAAAACACAAAGATAGTCTGTGGAGTTGGAGAAGAAATGAAGATGTAACAAGGGTGCACGTGCATTGCACGCTTTACTAATTTCCTAATGGTTTGCTCAAGGGGTGCAAATAGCGAATCTTTGTCATTAGTGCCGAAATTTGGCTAAGCTCGGATTTTCGTATAATTTAAGACTTTTAACTAGTATAACGTTTGGCAGTGAAGATTGAACGAGTTGAGAATCGATCAATCCAATGAATCTAGTGATTAAGTGAAGGCATTCGATTGCAATGTGAATTCCAGACAGTGAGCGCAAGGGTTCACCTAGGAGACGACTTTCATCCTTTTGGTCGCTCAATCTTGATAATTTTTAAGTATGTGACTTTTGCAAAATACTTGGCGAAGTTAGCATTGGAGTATACCATATAAAGATTGTTATTAACAATATCAAGCCTCTTGCATATAAACTATTGTAACAACCCAAGAGACAATAAAAAATAATAGTAATTCATTCACATTAAATTTTATAATCAAATCTCATGTTATTTACTTTTTCTAACATCCTTGGAAACAATTACATGTACACATTAAGAGTTTCTAGATAGATCTGAGCTACAACTAAGCTAAATCCTAAATTGAAGAAAAATAAGAAATCAATATTCTTTCTCTCAATCAACTGAAGAACAATGAATAATGTTTTGCCTCATTTATAATCTCTCTAACTTCTTTGGCGAGCCAACTAACTTAATCCTAATTGACTAATAATGCCCTAACTATTATAGCTTCACTGAATAGGCCCATCTATAATATTAATAACTAGTACTACAAAACTAACCCAATTACATCATAAACATATATTGGTACTAGTGCCCAAGGAACGAGATTTTGCAAAATCTCATGAATTTTCACCTATAATTTCTTCCTTTTTTTATTTCGAAAAGAAAAATTGCGAAATGTAATTTTACATTTTTTCGATGGTTTTTTTGAAAAAATTTGAGGTTTTGATTTTCTAATTATCATTTCTTCTACTTGTATACTATTTTTTTCTAAACCACACCCCAATTTTCTAATGTTCTTTCATTTATTGGTATTTAGGTTTCGATTAATGTGTTTAATATATTTATTTAATTGTATTTTATTTTTTCACATATTTCATGTACCCTTAAAATTGTTATATATATTTCATGTATCTTCGAAATTTTTACATTTTTTTTTACCGATCGAAATATTTCTTAAAATCTAGAAACCGAAATTAACTCAAAAAACGAAATCACAATGCTTGCTAGTGCCTTCTAGGTAACAAGCATGATTTTCACATTCCAGTTTGCAATCTTGCATCTACTTGTTGGCAGGGGAATATATGTTTGCCAAGGCTGTCAAAACAACAACTAACCAATGTTCAGAAAATTAAAATGCTTTGAAATGTGTTCATTCATCAATTCCCACAATATTACAATTTTAGCAAGTTTCTCACGAGTAGCAATATGCAAGCATGAGTGTCTGCAAACCACTTACTTAACAATCTCAGTTGTAGTATATGGAATAGGATATATTAGCACCAGCGCGATGATCATATTAATTAGTATTATACTTCTGTTAACGACATTGTGATCCATTGAGAAAGCTCAGCCTGAGAGCCTGCTTGAACAGGATTTGCACTGACAAGCAAGGAAACAATTCACAGACTTGTCCAAAACCACGAGGCAAATTCAATCTTGGAGGATCATAATCTAAACGTATCTAATATTTTGCCATGTTTCTTATATGTTCCTGCAAGCATATCCTTCAATGGTTTTATCATTATGAAGCACCATAGCATTTGCTTATTATGAGCTATTCTAAGATCAATTTCCGCGAACAAAAGGGAAACAGAGGAATATACTCACATCAAGAAACTTGTTAATGTAGTGAGCTGGAAGTGTGTGAAGCAAAGTCGAAGTAGCCCTTCCGAGCTCTTCCTTGGTCACAAATTTAGCAGTCTTCAGTGAAGAACAAAACTAAGTTCTGCCCAATCTCTCCAAGAGTTGTGAAAAATCACCTATAGAAGCCACACAAATTAAACTGCTTTAGGATTCATGTAATCCTGCATACATGTCTACAAGTAAATGATGGATTCACATACGGGGTAACCAGGAACCAAATTTTTAACACCCAGAATATTTATTTCACTTCTTACAAATACAACGAACACATCTACTTATGAAAATCACATCCTACTTTTGTAAAGTGAATCAATGCCTACATAGAACGAATTGTACTCAACAAATCTTGAATAATAGCTCAAGAATTCTTATGATTTTTTAACAAAAGATTAAAAAGGCCGAGCTCTTCAAATAATATTCTCCAATTCATAATTTTATTGCAACTAAATCAATCAAGTAGGAACTTTAGCTGAAATAAACTGAAGCACAGTAAATGTACTGAAAATGAACTTCCGTAACACTTCTATAAAAAAAACTAACCAATTGCCCAACTGCAGTTAGTTCCTTCTACAAATCTCTATTCAAGAAGCCATACAGTTTCACTATAAGACATTGCAGAGTTTGGGAACGTTTTTCATTTTGCAACACCAGCAACATGGTTGAATGTTGTTTACGTATCAATAACAGATCAAATTTACACTGTAACGACCCACCTGGGACGACATTTGCTTTCTTCACTAGACTTTGAATCTCTTTGGCATTCACTTTCTTCATTAGACTCTGAATCTCTTCCACCGGGTTCTTTCCTTTGTCGTTTGTTTCTCAAAATACTCCCAGATTTATCCATCAATCTAATGTACTTCTGCCTCACCTCCAAAATGGGATGTGTTTCCATTGCCGAATTGTCATTATAAGCTTCCTTGAGAATGGCAGTGCAAGTCTTGTTCTTCAATGAAAGGTAAAAGTGTGGGGATGGCGTGCAAAAGCCTTGTAGAACTTCTGGGGCAGTCCTAGATAAGGGCGGAGACAAAAGAGCTTCTTTCTCTCCGCAGAGTGATCAACAAAAAGACTAAGCAATTCATGAAGAACGCCCACCACGCGCTTCTCGAAAATATCACTATTATGATTCAAACACGAACAATCTTCGTAGGGTGACACATAAGGAAGCTTCTGAAACTCATCTAACCAGTTGGAAATCTTCCTCTTCAACCTCAAACCCTTTGAAGGGAACAAAGGGACAGCAAGTGGTGCCATTGGACCCTCCACATATTCTCCCTTCTTCAACGCATTCTTCTGCATTACTGACAACACTTTCTCATTAGTCCTAACACACAATCCTATAAGCCTTTCTTCCATTTCGATGAAACTAAACGATTCATCCAAATTACTCTCCGGGTTCTTCAAGAACTCATCTGGCACCCCCAAATACCATTGCATCCCTTGAATTATCTTCAACGGAAGTTTTTTTTCTTCACTCATCAGTATAAACTTCTTCAACCTATCAACAATATCCCCCTTTCGATCCCGATACACTCTTCGCTCTTCTTCATCAAGCAAAATAGCTTCTTGGGTCAATCTAAACCAAGGTAAATTGTACTGGGGGCCAACATATTCTTCAAAAACAGATGGGTATCTTCTAAAAAAGCTAGCAACTTTTTCAGAAATCCCAAATTCTAATCCTCTCTTAGAAATAGCAGAGATGGGGATGCAACCATTGGGTTCCTCCAAGATGCAATTTTTAAGAGAGATTAGTGGTCTGAGGTCTTGGGACTTATGTATGATTCCTACTGAATCATAAAAAGCGTCCTTCTTCCACTTCATTGTTACTTCTACATAGTTGCATTTCTGAATGTATATGTAAATGGGTTCTTGTTGTTGGAGAAGATGAAGCGGCTTTGTAATGGAAAAGATCGAAGTTTTCAGCTTGATGAGACTGATTCGAGTGAATAACATGGTTGGGTTTAGAGAAGAAATCAAAGGATAGGGTTTTAGGAACTTACCCCGACGCTTTTCTTCTGAGAACTTAAGATGGGAGAGAAGGTTTTCGATATGGGTGTTACTAGCACTTCCTGTTAAGTTCAACAAGCACCCCAGTCATGACTTGTATCAAACAGTTGGTATGCAACTAAAGACTATCGATTGAATCCAACAAAGAACTGTAACCCATACTCTAAAATCCTTAGAATAAGTAATAGTTAATTAAGAGCACTACTACGTAGCACGTGGCTGGGACCATCCAGGCGAGATACCAGACATGCAAGACCAGTGCACTTTCATAAAGATGGTGTACAATGATGCGGAGGTAAAGAGGCTTTTCAATTTCAGATGTTGGATTTGTGTCTCAACTGATTTTGATACGAAATGAAAGAAATTGTATCTCTGCTTCTGAGAAATTAGCTGCTTCTGAGAAATTAGAATTACAGGAGCACTTTCATAAAGAAGTGGGGAGCAAAAGATTTTTAGTTGTGCTAGACGATGTTTGGAATGTAACCCAGGATGATTGGAACGAAATGAAGGCATTTTTTAGACCTGGAGCACAAGGTAGTTCAATTGTTGTGACTACTCGCCTCTCAAAGGTAGCAAGCATCACTGGCATCGTTTCTTCTAGCCGGATCAAGCAATTATCGGACAAAGAAAGCTTGAAATTATTCAAGCAATATGCATTTGGCCTGGAAAATGAAGAGAAGCCAGCACTGGTGGAGATCGGCGACAAGATTGTGAAGAAGTGTCAAGGTTTACCATTGGCAATCAAGGCTCTAGGAGGCTTGCTACGCTTCAAAAATGATGAAACTGAGTGGCGCTTCGTCAAAGACAATGCAATTTGGAACTTTGAGAACTATATTTTACCGACGTTAAGATTGAGTTATTACCATTTGTCGTCGAAGATGAAGCAATGCTTTGTTTTTTGCTCAATCTTTCCCAAAGGTTACAAAATTAAAAAAGAACAGTTGATTCAACTGTGGATGGCCAACGGTTTGGTACACTCCGGATCAAAAATGGAGTTGGATGGTGATGGGAATGTGATTTTCAACGAGCTGGTACGGAGGTCCTTTTTTCAAGATTTAGAAAATGACGAAGATGGTGACATAATTTGTAAGATGCACGATCTTGCATATTATGTTGGAAATGATGAGTATTTTAGTGATGGTGCTAGAAGTGTAAAACATATTACCAAAAGAACTTGCCATGTGTCCTTATTGTTTGAAAGTGAAGAATCGTCATATTCTATTCTTGAGTCGACGCGAAGATCATCGCCATGCTTACGCTCTCTCGTTCTGTTCAATGGCAAAGACATGAGCTACGAATTCATCTTCTCAGATTTTATGCTCTTACGGGCATTGGATTTGCATTCTTGCATGATTAACGTGGTACCTGATTGCATTGATAAGATGATACACATTAGGTATCTCAACCTATCTGATAATAGTTTTGAATTGTTACCAGAATCTATTTGTTTGCTTAGAAATATGCAAACGTTGAATCTTAGATCCAATCTAGCATTCTCATCATTTCCGGAAAATATTGGAAATATGAGTGACCTCATATACCTAGATATTAGAGAATGTCCGATAACTAGCATGCCGATAGGGATTGGGCAATTAACTTGTCTTCAAACATTACCTTACTTCATTGTGGACAAGAAAAGAAGAAGTGGTTTGGATGGGTTGCAAGGGTTGAATAATCTTAGAGGAGAATTAAAAATAAAAGGGCTTGATGGCGTGGAAACTGCAGAGGAAGGTGAAAAGGCAAATTTGAAGAGCAAGGCAAATCTAATTTCATTGGAGCTAGAGTGGGCGGGCTTGGACTCACCACTGCAGCGGAAGCAGAATGTGATAGACGGCTTCCAACCTCACTCAAATCTAAAAAAATTATGCATTAACTATTATCCAGAAGTCCGCTCTCTCCTAGTTGGTTGACAGTTCTGTCAGTCCCAAATTTGGTGAAAATCAGTCTCTTAGATTGTGCATTTGACGATCTTGGATTTCTAAGTAAACTTCCTAACCTTAGAGTTTTGGAGTTGTTTGATACGACTTCACTGAAATCCTTTCAGAAGGAGGCAAGTGCAGGAGGATTTCCTTTGCTGGAAGTACTAAGATTGCAGGGGATGTAGGTTCTAATGAAGCCTCATCCTTCAGGTCACAAAATAAAAACAAGTTTGTTTTCCAATTTTCCTTAAAGAGTTTTTTTTTTCCTGATGGTCATCGTATTCTTGGTCACCAAATCTTTATTTATGTAAATCTTACGTCTCCTATATGATTTGATCAGCACAGTTCTTTGAGTTTTCCACAGTATTTCATTATCCAGCGATGTCTGAATATAAATTTAGAAATAATCTCCAGCTAAACATCTGTGGATGATTTTTGGTTATTCATGAGCATCAGAATTGAATGAAGTTTTTGTGGTTCACCTTAATGGTTACACATTAACAAATTAATTGGGAGATTTGAGATTACTCCCTTGAGAAAAACAATCTGATTGGTGATTTAGATGTTGTAGGATTGCGCGAAGCAAGTAAAGGGCCAGACATCTCATTACTTGCATTCTAGCAACAAGCAGTATTTACCACAAGTATGTTTCTATTTCTGGAATTTTATGGTACATATTTTATTTCTCGGACTTTTGTTTAGCTAGAAATGATGATGGATCATATTGTGTTACGCTAAGGATGCAAAGAAAAATACGTATTTTACTTCAATTGGTTATCTTTCAAGTATTTACATTTCATTAGAGTTATTTTTTTTTATGATGTACAATACTCCAATTTTCTTGATTCTTATTGATGATATGTTCCCTTGCAGGAAATTGCAACAGTCTGATGCCATGTATTACTTTGGGACAACTCATTTTGGAAGCCGGTGAAGAGGATCATTTTGCAATATGCTAAGCATGACAGCTAAATTAGGGTCATCTCTGTCTCCTCTCCATCTCTCTGCTTCGAAAGAACGACCCCATCCCAGCCGCCTCCCTCTCCCCTCCCTTCCCCGCCTTCCCAGATGTTTGATCTGAGCTCAAATCTCAAATATCTGAGATCAGACCAAAGATCCGAGATCAGATCTCATATCTGAGATTTGTTTGATCGATTTTTTTTTTTTTTTTGTAATTTTTTGTATGTTTAAATCTGAAAAAAAAAATTTGTATTTTTTTGTATGCTTGATCATTTGTCAAATTAACCATGGAATTAGTCCTTAATGCACATATCATATACATTCCTTTTTTTTTCCAAAACATCTAGACACAAACATTAATATGTTTCAATCATCTACCACAAAGCAACCAGGAAATCACTACCAATACACATCTCTGAACATAATTCATTTACTCAAATTCTCTTCACAAGTACATTATAAAACAAAATTATATCTCACATATCATCCAAAAGCTCAAATTCTCTCCCCATAGTTTCCAGTCACTGAAGAGCCAACACCCATGACCTTGCCTTTGCCATTCAAGCACATCCGAGCAATACTACAAGCCATTTCATTCGATATCACATCCCATAATCCATCACTTGCCAGGATCAAACACTAGTCCAAATCTGTTCTTTCAGTCTCACTCACTTCTGGTTCTGAAGTCACATAAAGCTTCAAGTAACCATCCCCTGCACAGTATAACAAAAAAAAAAAAACATACATATCAGAATTTGCTTTCTTTAGATTAAAAAATATCTAAACACCATACTAGAATGAACCTCTCTATCTCATACCATTATTTCATTAGTGAATAAGAGTTTCAAAAAATCCCATCAAAATTAAATAGAATGAACCTCTCTATCTTATACCCTTTTTAGATTAGTGTATAAAATGTTCAATCAAAACCCCATAAAAACCCTAGATCTAGATCTAGAAATCAACACGAAATATGCGGTAGAAATCTTAGATTTAGAAACCCACCACAAGAAATCAAAGAGAGACTTACCTTTTCTTCGAGGCTTTGTAGTGTTGAGAGATTTTGAAGTTTTTCGAATGGGGACGGCGGTCTGAGCTTTTCTTTCAGAGAATGCGCAAGGGAGCTTCTTCTCTCTGTTGATTTCGTTTGGGGAGAGGGAGACTTTGTTCCCTCCCTCTTAAATTTGCTCCCAAATTTCGTTTTCACTTTTTTTTTAATAAGAATTAGCGTTTTTTTTTTGGGTAATTCTAGATGCTGAGGAAAATAGCAAGGAAATGGGTGAGGGAGGGTGAGGAAAATAGCAAGGAAATGGGTGAGGGAGGGTGCATCGCACGTGCCCAACCTTTGTTTCAAAAAAAAAGGCGAGAAATTTGAATTTCGTTGCTGAAATTTAAGAGGGAGGGAGGGACCAAAAAACAGAGAAAATCATAGAGAGGACACAGACAAGGGAAGACCTCTCCCCAAACCCATCTCCACAGAAAAGAAATCAGAAGAGAATAGAATATGAAGCTCTCCCTCTCCCCAAACTCGACAGAGAAGATAAGAAAAGACCAAAGAAGGAGAAGAGAAGCCATGGCTTCCATTTCTGACTCCAACCTATTGGTCTTTCTAACTAATTCGACAACCCCATCAACACCTAGTTCATTAGGAAGGTTTGTTTGATCATTTTCAAGTGATTCGAAATCGATTGAGTTGTAAATGGGTTGATTGGTGAAGAACTGAGAGAGCAGAGGTGGTGTTTGAAGAAATGTCTGTGAGAGAGTGAAGAGAAGCAAATGGGTTTTGAAGAAATGAGAGATGGTGGTGTAGGAAAGAGTGTGCGAAGGAGCGGTGATAAGTGAAGAAGAAGATGAGCTGCTATTGGAGTTCTCCTCTTCAGCTTTGATGCAAGGTTGATGAGTAGTGCCATGTATCAAAATCCATGTATTTAGAAATACTGAAGTACTAAATATTGTGGACCACATAGTAAATTCTTACATGTAAGAATAGGTAAATAGTTTTAGGTGTACAAGCCAAGAATCCTACAACTTGATGCCCGTGATGGATGTTGGCCCTTGCTACATACATTTGCTCAAGCTATGATAGTTTCGTTCTACCTCAATCCGTAAATTGTTTGTTTTTAGACTTGTACAATCTAACTTGCATATTTGCGCATATGTACATAGCACCGAGACATTTCTAACTAGATGTACATTTTTACATAATTTTGTAAAAGAAAAGAAAAAGTAGAAAACATCCAAAACAGAGTAACATGATCTATTCATGACATGCATGCAAACTAGGTAGTACCAAAGTGTCAAAGCTTGAACCTTCTCTGTACCTTCAAATGTGCACCCATACTCATTTCATGAGGAGAAAGTTTGGGTCCCCTGAATTAGAGATTTGCATAGAAGAAGACGACCTTTATGCTTGTAGCAAAGCAAGCTAGCTCACTAGGCCGGTGAAGAAGGGGGGTTGATCCTTGAAAGGAAGGCAGAGATTGAAGCAATCACACTTTGTTGTTTTATGCACTTGTATGCAGGACAATGGAGGGCTTGATAGGGCTAGCTTTGCATAACCAATCAACTCCAATATTGTCTGTTTCTTGGATCCCATTTGTGGTCCATTTTAGTGTGTAGTCCCTACTAATCTGGAACTTAACTTGAATCAATATAATTTCCCACTTGCCAATTGTCTTCATTGTTGCTTTCTAAATCCTGTAATTCTCTTTTTGTTTTCAAGGTGATGCTAAAATAGGTGATGGGAGCATTTGAAAGCTTAAATTAGAATCACAGTTACGCAAATTTTGTTAAAGCAGGCAAAGTTTTATGTAGTGGAAGAGGAAGCAGGAGCGATGATTGCCTGGGACGTCTAGACCGTCTTCTTGGCTTAATTTGTAGTCTTGTTAATTTTGCCCAAGAAAATTTGCATTATATAATTGTGAAAATATTTCAAAAGTTAAAAAAGAAAAGAGTGAAAAAAGAAATGAATGAACTCAACTAGAATTACAACTTTTTGGTAAACATGTGGAGCCCTTTGTGGCTTTTGATACATGACACTACTCATCAACCTTGCATCAAAGTTGAAGAGGAGAACTCCAACAACAACTCATCTTCTTCTTCACTCATCACCCCTCCTTCGCACACTCTTCCTACACCACCATCTATCATTTCTTCAAAACTCATTTACTTCTCTTCACTCTCTCACATGCATTCCTTCAAACACCACCTCTGCTCTCTCAGTTCTTCACCAATCAACTCATTTACAACCAAATCGATTTCGAATCACTTGAAAATGATCAAACAAACCTTCCTAATGAACTAGGCGTTGATGGGGTTATCGAATTAGTTAAAAAGACCAATAGGTTGGAGTCAGAAATGGAAGCCATGGCTTCTTTTCTCCTTCTTTGGTCTTATCTTCTCTTCTCTATCGAGTTTGGGGAGAGAGAGAGTTTCATCTTCTATTCTCTTTTGATTTCTTTTCTGTGGAGATGGGTTTGGAGAGAGGTTTTCCCTTGTCTGTGTTCTCCCTCTGATTTTCTCTATTTTTTTGTCCCTCCCTCCCTCTTAAATTTCAGCAATGAAATTCAAAATTTTCCCTTTTTTTTTTTTTAAACAAAGGTTGGGCACGTGCGAGGCACCCTCCCTCAACATCTAGAATTACCCTCTTTTTTTTTTTTTATCAAAACACATGCGAGAGAGGCTCCCTCGCCATTTAGAAAGGTTGTTTTAAGTAGGGAAAATTCTAAATGGCCTGGGAAATCCAGCGAGGTTGACTGCCTGGGAGGGGCGAAGTTACACTTTTGCCCCCCCTCTCTTTAACAAACTTTTAGAAAAAGTGTTAAAAAGGAGGGGTAAAAATGTAATTTCACCCCTCCCAGGCAGTCAACCTCGCTGGATTCCCAGGCCAGCTAGAATTACTCTTTAAGTAGTGGTGCATATTACACCCAACCCAAGAACTTTAAATCCATCCATTCAATGGGTTGATGGAACAATAATGCCTAGCAAGTTGATTAGGCCTTGAAAACTGATTTTGTGGATTATCAATTTTCTCCTTCTCCTTGATCTAAAACTTTTGATTCAAAATAAAATAGATAAAAATTGATATCAATGGTAGTATTAATCGGATTAAGGTTGTACAACTTATAAGCCTTTGGGCATGGGTTGGTTACCTTAAGAAGACAATTAGGTAGCCTTGGGAGAATCATTTAGCATCTAAACCGAACGTCTGTGTAATCCCATCTCTCTGTTTCATATACCATTTTCTATACTCCCATCTCTCCATTTCAAATCCAAATTGTGGTCGTGATCCTCGATGAGGACAGTTAACCATTTAGTAGACTGTTGGCATCATGGTTATATTGAACTAATCTAAAATGTAACTTTTGTCCCTGCTACTGCTTTGAACAAAAAATTCCATCATGATTGAGTTACTTCGAGTTGGGTTTAGTTGCAGAGAAAAGCTCCATTGAACATGGGTTTAGTTGCAGAGAAAAGCTCCATTGAACACAATAGGATTAAAACAAAGGTGCACGGCTAGCATCTTTTCCAGTTTTTCACAACACAGTATAACAAATAAATAAACATTGAGCGGTCCTCTTCAAAACATAGTAACGGTCCTCACTAAATAAGACCGGACAATCATTTTTTATTAGTATATTTGATTAAGGTATCCAATTCTATTCCCACTTGAGCTATGAATTGTATTATGAAATTGTGCTATCTAACAAAAGAAACAATCAACTGCGTATGTATTTCTTAATATATTTGATTAAAAATGCCCCAGCAAATTAGACTGGAAGCATTTTTTGATTAATATATTTGGGTTGATTAAGGCATGTTATTCTATTTCCACTTGTACTATGAGTTATTGTTACTGTTGTTGTTGTTGTTGACGATCATGTAAAAACAATTAGATTTTAAAACAAGTCTTTATGTGGACACGAACCGATCACACATCAATTTTTCTTTTTCTTTGGGTCAGTAGATGGTAAATACCACGAAGCTTCATGTGGATCCAACTATGTTTTGATTCTTTCAACTTATATAGGAAGTAACCAACAACCGTGACTTTTTACAAAATCAATATATATATATTTGTTTTGTTTGTTTAATTAAGAGCACTAGCATAGCAGGTATTTCTTAGTATATTTGATTTTCCTCGGCATATTAGACTGGAAGCATTTCTTACTTAGCATATTAAGGCATGTTATTCTATTCCCACCTGCAGTACGAGTTGTTATTGATGATAATGTGAAAACAATTAGATTTTAAAACAATTCTTTATGTGGACACGAACAGATCGCACATCAATTTTTCTTTCCTTTATATTTTGGGTCAGTAGATGGTAAATACCACGAAGGCTTCATGTGGACCCAGATATGTTTTGTTTCTTTCAACTTATTAAATAGGAGGAAGTCACCCACAACCGTGGCTTTTTACAAAATCAATATTTGGTTTAGAATAGGCGATTTGTTTAAGAGCACTAGCGTAGCAGGTCATCATGCATCCAGCTGTAAATAATGGAGCAGGTCATCGTGCATCCAGCTGTAAATCCACTGAAGGAAAATAATTCAATCCAAAATTGCATTGACTCTTCCAACTCTTGCTGTCCTTTTTGGAATTTCATTAAAATAATTGAGAGAGCAATACATATACAATTATCACTTTACTTTCTTCTCTTCTCTTCTCTTCTCTGTGGACATCCAAATCCAGTATCAGTTTCCTTATTACTGTAACAATTCTTCTTGTCAATTCATTCAACTTGTTTCTGCAAAAGAAGGAGGAGATGGCAACACACACTCAAGTAGTATGTCCATTTTTTGGAGTTGTGTTTGAAAGGCTCACCTCTCTAATCTACAAAGACCAGAAGGAACTTGGCCCATTAGTGGGTCTGGTGAAAGAGCTGAAGAAGCTTTTCAGAACTTTCCTTAAAATCAAACAAGTCCTCAGTGATGCAGAGGAGAAGCAATTCAATGAAAAGGCGGTTAGAGTTCGGATTTGGCTACAAGAGCTGAACGATGCAGCATATGAGGCTGATGATGTTTTCGATGAGTTTGAATATGAAGCTCTACAACAGCTACCCTCTAAGGGAGCTAGCAGCAGCAGCTGCAATGTAACTGAACAACTTAATGGGAAAATTCAAAAGCTCATTAAGATTTTTCAAATGTTAGCCGAAGAATGTTCAGGGCTTGAGTTGCGAAAGGAGAAGGAAAAGAGCGTGGTAGTATCTCCGAATCGGATAACTGATCCTCTCTTAACTGAGCCTAAAGTTTACGGGAGAGATGAGGACAGAGAGAAGTTGGTGAAGCAGTTACTGGGACGAGATTACTTGACTTCGGACCAATTTCGTACCAGAGGAAGCAATTATTGCGCTAAGCACCCAACAGCTAGTCGGGAGCCAGTGCTCAACGAGGCAAGCAGCAGTAGTAGCAAGGACCCTATCCCCGTTTTCGCCATCCTTGGTATGGGGGAGTTGGCAAAACAACTCTTGCCCAACTGGTTTACAACGATGAGCGGGTGGAGAATCATTTCAAACATAGATCATGGATTTGTGTTTCAGGTGATTTTGATATCAAACGTCTTATGAAAGCGATCTTAGCCTCTATTTCGGGAAGTGAATGTAATCTCGAAGACTTGGAACCTCTCCAACAGCTCCTTCGAGAGGAGGTACATGGCAAGAGATTTTTGCTTGTGCTAGATGATGTATGGGAAGAAAACCAGAAGGTATGGAATAAAATGATGAAATTTTTTGAAGGGGTGGCTCAAGGCAGTTCAATTATTGTGACTACTCGCCTGTCAACGGTAGTATCCATCGCCAGCACGCTTCCTTCTTATTGCTTGCGTGGTTTATCAGAAAGTGACTGTTGGGCTTTATTCAAGCAATATGCATTTGGTCCAGAAAACGAAGAGAGGCCAGCATTGGTGAAGATTGGCGAGGAGATCGTGAAGAAGTGTGGAGGTTTGCCCTTGGCTGCAAAAGCTATGGGAGGCTTGCTTCGCTTCAAGAACGACGAAATTGAATGGCTTCAAGTCAGAGATAGTGCAATTTGGGACCTCGCTCAAAGGAGCGTAGTAGGCATATTACCAGCATTAAGATTGAGTTATTACCACTTGCCGTCAATGTTGAAACAATGTTTTGTTTATTGCTCGATTTTTCCCAAAGATTTTGACATTGAAAAAGAAAGGTTGATTAAACTGTGGATGGCGAACGGTTTGGTGCAATCCCGAGCAAACATAGAGTTGGAGGATGTTGGGAATGAGATTTTCACTGCTTTGCTACAGAGATCCTTCTTTCAAGACGTACAGAAGGACAAAGATGGCGGCATAATAACATTTAAGATGCACGATCTTGTGCATGATGTCGCAAGTTATATTGCAGGGGATGAATATTTTGTTGAGGATGTTGGTAGTGCACAAAATATTACAAAAAGAACTCGCCATTTGTCCCTATTGTCTGAGAGGGAACTAGTACCAGCTCCAGTTCTCGAGTCAATGCACAGATCCTTGCCATGCTTACGCTCTCTAATTCGGTTAAGTGAAATGCACGTGACTCGGGAGTTTGTTTTCTCGGATTTTATCCTCTTACGAGCATTGGATTTGAAGTCATCTAGAATTAAAGTGGTGCCGGATTGCATTGGTAAAATGATACATCTCAGGTATCTAGACCTTTCTGGTAATTACTTTACATCGCTGCCAGAGTCTATTTGTTTGCTTAGAAATATGCAAACATTTAGTCTTAGATGGTGTGATAAACTCTCGTCATTGCCAGAACATATTGAAAACATGAGGTGCCTCAGACACCTAGATATTCAAGGATGTGGGTCATTAACTAGCATGCCAATTGGGATTGGGCAATTAACTCTCCTTCGAACGTTAAGTAAGTTCATTGTGGGCAAGGAGAGTGGAAGTGGGGTGGATGGGTTGCAAGAGCTGAATAACCTTAGAGGAGAATTATGGATAGATGGGCTTGATGGCGTGAAAACTTTAAGGGAGGCTAATGAGGCAAATTTGATGAGCAAGAAAGATCTACATTCGTTGGTGCTACATTGGGCCTTGCATTCAGACTCAGACTCAGACTCACGACAACAGCGGCATCAAAATGTGATAGAAGGCCTCCAACCTAACGTAAAGCTTAGAGAATTGGAAGTTGGAGGGTATCAAGGAGTAACGTTGTCTCCAAGTTGGCTGACGCCTTTGTTAGTCCCAAATTTGGTGCAAATCTCTCTCAGTTATTGTAGATGTGAACATCTTGGATCTCTAAGGAAACTTCCTCGCCTTAAAAAATTGGAGTTGTGTCATATGGAATCACTGAAATTCATTGAGGAGGAGGTGGTGGATGATGCAAGTGCAGCAGGAGGAGGATTCCCGTGGCTGGAAGAACTACGTTTCGAGTGGATGCCTAATTTGGAGGGATGGTCATCATCGTCTCAAGCCCCGAAAGCAAAAGTGATATTCCCTTGCCTCAATTTCGAGGCAGTATTCCCTTGCCTCAATTTGGAGGCAGTATTCCCTTGCCTCAAAAGCAAAAGCGCGAAGGAACTTGAAAGACAACAGGTAGCAGCAGTATTCCCTCGCCTCAAAAGCGTGACACTCCGTAATTGCCCAAAACTGGAAGGAGGAATCCCATTGGCATGGTCCCCTGTCCAAGATGTTCAGATTGAAGGCAGCAGTTGCAATGGAATGGTTCTGGGTTCACTGCGAGACCTCCCTTCCCTTCCTTCCCTTCAGATTGATGGTTTTGTCGAGTTGGATAATTTTCCACTAGGGACGCTTACTGACCTTACTGCTCTCCAAAAGTTGAAGATCTACAATTGCAGCAAACTGAAAACTCTCCCTGTTGCACTGAATAGTCTCGCTACACTGACAGAGTTGGAGATTTCGAATTGCCCCAACTTGGTTTCATTGGCAGAGGAGAGAGAGGGGGACTCAAAAACCTCTCCTCTCTCAAAACCATTGTTATTAAGCGTTGTGGAGCTTTGAAGCGCTTGCCTGAGCATGTCAAGGCTTCTCACGTTGATCTGAGAATCGAAGATTGCCCTGGGTTGCAAATTGCAATGAAGAACTAATAAAACGATGGAACAACAGAGACAGGCAGAGAGAAGACAACAACAGCTTCAATATGATTGCCCGCGTTCCACACATTATTCTGTCAAACAGGATACTAAACCCTAGTGGTTAAGTTCATTAAGCTCCCATCTGCGATCATGGTAAGATCCGAAACACCCTAAACCCTCCTTGTTTAGAATGCCGTATATTTCATTTCAGTGTTACCTTTCTTCAATGATTGCCTTTTGAGACTTAAATTAACATAAATTTTTTTCCCAGATTCTTTTTATTGCTTTTATTCAAGTACCGTGGATCCTTTCTTTTCTTCTTATTGGTTTCTCTCTTATGCTAGATGTAGGTTCCAATGAAGCCTCATCCTTCAGGTCACCAAACAAAAACAAGTTTGTTTTCCGACTTTCCTTTAAAGAGTTTTTTTTTTTTTTTTTTTTTTTTTCTTTTCTTTTCTTTTCTTTCTGATGGTCATCGTATTCTTGGTAACCAAATCTTTATTTCAATCCTTATGTCTCCTATATGGTTTGATCAGGGCTGTTCGTTCCACAATATTTCCTTACCCTGTGATGAAATATGGTTTATCAATTTGAGATAAACAATTTGATTGGTGTTTTTCGTAATGTTGTAAGATTGTATGAAGCGAGCAAAGGGCAGGACTTGCATTGTAGCAACAAGCAGAATTTACCACAGCTCTAAATAACCCCTGCTCAACTTCCAAAAAAAAGAATTTACCACAGCTTAATTTGTTTTTGTCTCTGGAATTTTGTGGTCTATATGTTATTTCTCGGTCTTTGTTTAGTTGGAAATGATGATGGATGATTTGAGTTATACTAATTAGTTATCTCCAAGTATTTGCTTCTCATTGAAGAGTTATTTTGAGATGTACAATACTTAAATTTTGTTGTTTTTCATTGATGATATTTTCCCCTGCAGGAAAGTGCAACAGTCTGGATGCTAACATTGGGACAACTAGGTATTTTGACCATTGTCACAGGCACAAGCCCACAAAGAGGATCATTTTGCAACATGTTGAGTATGATGGCTACTTTCCTTTGAGGAGTATCTGAACAGTCGGCCTCGTGCAAATCCTGGGATCAAGTTGATGGTTACTCGCCTACCTACTGGATTCTGGCCTGGAAGTCGTAAATCACTCCATTTGAGTTTACCTGTGGAGATGGAGTGCATTTGTTAGTTACTCTACATATTAATCCGGAAGTTGTAAATCATTCCAATAGTTGTAACATTCTCGCTGTTTGGTTTCTCTCGAATAATCTTCTCTCATGAGTCATGAACTTGATTACACTGAAATGTGATTTTTGTAACCTTCACTCTTGAGTTGTTGAAGAATTGAAAATTTTAAAATTTTTATCTTGTATTTATGGCCAATTGAATGCAAAGCTATAGTTTGACCGATGTTCTTATGAAACGTCTGAAATGCTTGAATGTGCTGAGATGATCACAGCAGGACAGAGGACATTCTAAAATCAGTCAGTTTTTGGTTTCAAACATTTTAGTAGCTGTGTTGCAATCAAACTAGGATTGTGTGACTAGTGTTATGGAGTAGAATTTAAATTTCTTATTGGCATAGATTTCCTATCTCGTTTCAAATTGGAATACCATGTAATTGCTATCTCTATATATAGAGGCTCATATCAATGAATAATATAGCTCTTTGTTTTCCTCCCTCTCTATATAATCGAACCCCGTTCCATTGAAGAGTGTCAACGTAAAGCTGACTGGCCAAAATGGAAAGATGCAATCCAGGCTGAATTGGATTCCTTAATGAAACGGAAGGTGTTTGGGCTGGTACTGCTAACCCCTCCAGGTGTAAAACCCATCGGATTTAAATGGGTATTCGTTAGGAAGCGTAATGAGAAAAATGAGATTGTGAGATATAAGGCTCGTCTCATGGTGCTTGGTTTTTCTCATCGCCCTGGGATCGATTACGAGGAGACGTATTCTCCCGTAATGAACGTAATAACCTTTCATTACCTTTTCAGTTTGGTAGTTTCCGAAAAACTGAATATGCAGTTTATGGATGTGGTTACGGCATATCTCTACGGGGATCTAGATACAGAGATATACATGAAAGTCCCGGATGGACTTCATTTGACCGAATCAAGTAGTTCTAAACTACGGAGAACGTTTTCTGTCAGATTGAAACGTTCACTTTACGGATTGAAACAATCTAGACGGATGTAGTATAAAAAAATAAGCGAATACTTGATCGGAAGGGGATACATAAACAATGAGTTATGCCCATGCGTGTTCATTAAGAGAACAAGTTCCGAGTTTGCTATTGTTGCGGTTTATGTCAATGACGTGAATTTGATTGGAACTCTAGAGGAGTTAAAGGAAACCGCTGAGCACCTGAAGTCTGAATTCGAGATGAAAGATCTTGGGAAAACCCGATTTTGCCTCGGATTGGAGATCGAGCACCGTGTCGATGGGATTATGATTCACCAATCGAGCTATATTCAGAAATTATTAAGGCACTTTAATGAGGATAAAGCTAAGCCTTGTAGCACTCCCATGATCGTCCGGAATCTGGATCCGAAAAAAGATCAATTCCGTCCCAAGGAGGAGGACGAGGCATTACTAGAGGCAGAGGTGCCCTATCTAAGTGCAATAGGCGCATTATTGTACTTAGCGCAATGTACGAGACCGGACATCTCATTCGCTATGAACTTGTTGGCTCGATTTAGTTCTGCGCCGACACGCCGCCATCGGACTGGCATTAAAGACATATTTCGATACCTAAGAGGTACGATCGATATGGGCTTGTTTTATCCCTACAGAGAGAGATCAAAATCGGACGTTGATCCTCACGGAGTGGAAAAATTCCCAAAAATCGACGGCAGTGCCACATCTCCCACCGCCGGTCAAGCCACCGTCAACGCCGACAAACGTGCTGTCGCTCGCTTTGGTCAGACTCCAAGTGATGTCTTTATAGGTTTTGCTGATGCAGAGTATCTCTCTGACCCGCACAAAGGACGTTCCCAAACGGGTTATGTTTTTACCATGGGGAATATAGCAATTTCTTTGAGGTCGACAACGCAAACTCTTGTTGCTATTTCTTCGAATCATGTAGAGATTATTGCTTTTTGATAATCACATAATTATAACATTATTACCTCTTATTATATTTTGTTAATTCTTATTTTTATCTTATTTTAGACTAATTATTAAATTTTTGTGTTTTTGTAGAATGTGGAGCTGTAATGAAGAAATCAGAGAAAAATGCAATGAACAAATCTCAGACGGTGACTTCAGAGAAAGTTGAGGTGAAAATAACCTAAACCCATAACCTTAACTCAAAACCAAACCAAAATCAAACCCTTAAACCCATAAATCCAAACTCAATGCCAAGCCCAATCAAACCCAAGGCATATTCTCTCAATTATCCAAGATTATGATTTGATTTAAGCCTTAAATCACTCATTGAACCCTCCCCTTAACTTGTCCATATTCATTTTTCTTAATTTTCTATAAATACAAGAGAAATGAATGAGAAATGGAAGGAGGAGAAGGAATCAAGCCTCAACAGCCAAAAACAAATCCTCTTTCTTTCACAAAGTGATTTTCATCACACCCATCTCATCACCATCCATTTCTCACTCCCTCTCTGTCCAGATCACTCCGCCATCACCGCCACCAGAGCCACCTCCCACCGCCAGTACCCACCACAAAACAGGGGCGTGACAACCCTGTTTCACATCAGTCTTCACCTCGCCACCGAACACCACGCTGCAGCCCGAGCAATAGCCAGGACCGAGCTCTCTCTCGGCCTCTCTTCCCCTCCGCCATCCAACGTCCTGCCACACGCTCAACCGCCCTCCCACAGCACCTGCAATAGCCTGAAGTTCTCCCGCGCATTTCCCGCCACTCTCTGAGTTATCTCTCCTCAATCGGAACTTCTCTCAGTCTCTCTTCGTATACCGACCGCCACCCAATGTCGGTCAGCTTCGGACGCACACCCGCACGCCCAAGCAGGCCCTCCATTCGCCCTCCTGCTACTCCTGATCGTGCGGTGGAATTTTCCCGCCTCTTTCTCTGATCAAATCGAAGAAGAAAGGTTGGGGTGCTATCTGCACCCCACCTTTTAATCGTGTACACCCAGTAGCGCATAAGAGCACCTCGGCTGGGCATGGCATGACGTTATTGACATTCTGGAAATCTGATGTACCACCCCACTGGACCTGACGCTGTTTGCAACCTGCTGATCTACTGAGTACCACCGCACCGAGGCGGCGACAAACCAAAAGGGTTGTATAATTTATTTTACTGACTTAAATGCTTAATTGTTAATTACAATTTTATTTCAGAAATTTGATAAATTGCTTTCACCTTTCATGTTCGATTAAAACTTGATATGTTTGGTAGTTAGATTCACATTTTATCAATATTCAAAGCATGCTTAGACTTTGATTAAGTGTGCCCTAAAAAGATTCTTAATGCTTGGTAAGAGTTTATTTGCTTGAAATAAATTGTTCATGTTTGACAGAAACTTGATATGATTGGAATTGGATTTTAATGATCACATCTTCAGTGTAAGCAAGGGATTCTCATCCCTAAAGCTTCTTGTTTATAATTTCAGTAATTTAGATTTAAATATATTTGCTAATTCACCCGGTGAGTCCAAACCCCACAAAATCCATCTTTTCCTTTTATTTTATTTTTCTTATTTTTAATTTATTTTTAGTTTAGTTTTAAAAACACTGTAACTCGATTTTTCTGTAAATTAGTT
Source organism: Berberis thunbergii (assembly GCA_003290165.1). Lineage (NCBI taxonomy): Eukaryota > Viridiplantae > Streptophyta > Magnoliopsida > Ranunculales > Berberidaceae > Berberis > Berberis thunbergii. The sequence continues at coordinate 185,953 of QNQO01001435.1, read as the reverse complement.
TAGATAAATTCTAAAATTCAATTGCATCCACTTTCCTCGTGGGATCGACCCGTACTTTTCGTTGTCTACCAGTTAGATACCGTGCACTTGCGGTTATTACAAGTGGGCCAAATTAGCCTGTTTATTTAGGCCGGTTAAACCCGCAACACTCTTCACAAAACAGTTCATGAATGTGTATGGTTGAGATCCATATTAGGCATATTCAAAGTACTTGTGGTTTGAAGTCAACCATAGATGAACCTATGTGTATTTACGAGGATAATGCCGCTTGCATTGAAGGCAACAATACTAAGCATATATCGTCGAAGTTCTTCTATAATCAGCAGCAACAAATGCTCCTGAAGATTCAAGTAAAAGAGGTTAGATCTGATGACAATGTGGCAGATCTTTTCACGAAAGCTTTACTGAAAGCAACTTTCGAGAAACATGTATGTAGTATTGGACTACGCAAATTGTCTGATTTCCCTTGATTGTTGGTGTCAGGGGGAGACGTTGGCATTAGGGGGAAATTTGATGCGCAACGAAGATTTTCTCGAAACGTTTACTTCATCTTCAAGGAAATGACGCGTTGTACTATATTTCCTTCGACCAAGGTTATTTTTTCCACAGGTTTTTTTTACTTGGCAAGGTTTTAACGAGGCAACATGGCATGCGTCATCAACGTAACGTAACGTCGCGTTTGGACGTCACAAGGGGGAGTGTTGCAGTCAAACTAGGATTGTGTGACTAGTCAAAACAATGAGGGATATCTTCTTTGTTATGGAGTAGGATTTAGATTCCTTATTGGCATAGGTTTCCTGTCTCATTTCAAATTGGGATACTATGTAATTGGTACCTCTATATATAGAAGCTCATATCAATGAATAATATAGCTCTCTATTTTCCTCCCTACTCTTGTTTTTTGTTTTCTGTACATTACTTTCAACAAGTTGTTTATTGTTTAGAACTAAAAATCCCCCTCTTCCACAAGGGGTGGTGGTCACACAGGAACAATATCAATGAAAAGAGTACGTTGTGACAGTCCGAGTAAAGGATGATCCTTGGAAATGTACTTGATACAACTTTTATCAATGATTTCTGATGGCAGGAAAAAAGCTTGTGTGCCGACTTTTAATCAACTGAAGTGAGAATGATAAATATAATGAGAGCAGTATCTTGACAAAGCTGAAACAACAATTAGGTGGTCTTGAAATGGATGGTCACTATAGTGGATCATTTGATTCTTAATTGAGCACTTGCTTCGAATATGTTGATTTCTGTTGTTTTCAGGTTTCAGATTTGACATTAGCAAGAGAAAACAAGACCTATTTGAGGAGTATCTGAACAATCAAGTGCAAATCCTGGGATCAAGTTGACATTACTCTCCTACCTACTGGATTCTGGCCAGGAAGTTGTAAATCATTCTAGACGGTGAGCATTTGCTAGTACTCTACATTTAGGATGTTTTAGAAATGACAAGTTGCATTCTTTCCCTAGGCAGTGTAACATTCTCACTTCTGTTTGGTTTCTCTCCATTGATCTTCTCTCATGAGTCATGAACTATGATTACCTTGAAATGTGCACTTTACATTAATCATTGGTTTTGTTGAAATGATCTTCAAAAATACATTTCAACGATACCAAGTTTACTAAAATCCGACAAGTAAGTAGATAATTATAATCATTTTCATTTCGAGAAAGTCACATGTACATTCATTTTAAGTATGTTCTTTTTCTTTTGTCCTTCTAAATACTTCATATTTACTAACATACCATTATAGAAAATGAATCTCAATCCTCATTGAGACTAGCATATGCCAGTATTTTCAAATATAGATGAGTTAGCATGAATTTGTCCATGTTTCTTATTGAGACTAGAGGTCCACTCCACCCATTTCGTAGACTCCAACCTTGATATATGCTAGATATGCTCTATGTATCAGCTCAAGCTTTTAAAGAAATTGACAATTTAACGTGGTATCAAACTCTTGGTTCGAAAAGATCTACTTGAAAACACCAGTGGTTCTCTACAAACTCCAATCATACAAGTCATTGAGGTGCCCTTTTCACTGAAGACGAGAACAATCTTGTCTCTATTCATCGTGTCCTTCAAACAGCTATCATTGACACTAGGTCCAATTATGTTTCCTCTTCGACATCTCCTATTGGCCCCATACTGAGATTGCCACAACCTGAAAAGCAATGTTACTGGCCCAAATCCATTCAGCTAGATGTCATAGACTTAACCTTAGATCCCTTAAGCTCAAACCTATTCCACATTTCCTAGATTCGGACGTGATATTGGCTACATGCAATGCTAATTTTTTTGCCCCTTCTCAATAGGGAACAGTCGGAGTGTTTGCAGTTAACATGCTTGGAGAGGTGATTGCCCAAGTTGCTTACCCGATCACAAGAAGGGTGATAAATAATACCATAGCGGAGTGTTATGAAGCTAAGGCGGTTCTTCTACTTATCCAAGCTAAGTAGTAGAGAACAAGTTTTTTTATGGGAGACTCAGGGATTTTTCACTCTATTCTACAGGATGATCAGCGGCAATCTAGGACATCCATAGACTGGGCATGGCGACCTCGCATTAGCAGTATAAAGAAACTGTTTTCTCTTCACAAACTCTGGTTTTATAATTTTATTTGTCGAGAACTTAATTATGAGGCTCATAACCTCGCTACTGTAGTGGCACAATAGTACTGTAGTTTTCATTAGTAATATATGCAATATGCTTTTAACAAAAAAAAAGTTTATAAATTTAGTGAAGAACTAATAAAATCATGGATGAACAGGGACAAGAAGAGAGAAAAGATGTTAATTTATATATTTTCTTGTGACAAGTTTTTGGATAAAAGTGTTTTTTTTTTGGCAATGATCTCAACTAGAAACCCCATTTTTTTCAATCTTTGTAGTCTATAATTCAATCCAAAATATTTATCGCATGGAGACTTGCTTTCGCTTCAGTCTAGCACATGATGTGCTCCTAATAATCGAGCGAAAACTCATAAATCCTACTTGGTGAGTCTTAAATCTGCGATCTCTCACAAGAAGAGTGAATGTCCGACCAACTGAGCTACAATTGGTGAACGGATGAGATTTTTGCATATGAGGGTGAAAGGTAGGTTAATTATAAATAAGGACGTAAGTTGCTCATTGTTAATCGAGTGATTGAATAAAACTTTGTTTATTAATTTATTTACTAAGTCTGAATCTATCATATTAAAATACACACTTTCAAATTCAAAAGTGGAGCACAAGAAAACATGAATGGGACCCACTTCAAGAAATGAAGAGTGCCCTATTTAAGAGAGACACAAATTAAGAGTAGTTGATATTGATTACTTGTGGTGTCAGTAATGATGATATGAAATTGTATGGTAATCACTGTTTCTAAAATAAATTATCAATTATGCCTGCATTTCTAAATTAATTAATATATTTGATTAAAATTGACTCACCAAATAAGACTAGAAAACCGTTATTGATTAGTATATTTGATTTAGGTATTTGATTCTATTCCCACTTGGATATAAATTGTAATATGAAATTGTGCTATGTAACAAGACTATTGTGGTTAGTTTTGTTGCGTGTGTTTTTTTTATCAAACTAAATGGAGAGCCAATAAAGTTATTGCTGTGGATCTTCGTTGCAGAGTGGTATCTACAATTGCGAGCTTGATCATTGGCAAAGTTTTGGATAGCACAATGGCATAATGCTATGCGGGTGAGGCAGCCTTACTTCTCATTCAGGCTCAGAGGTGGAAGATGGGTTTTCTTTTAGGAGATTCGACAAACATGATGAAGGCTCTTTTTGATAGGGGCACCGACCCTCTTTTTCTTTGGATTGGGTTTGGCATTCCTTTATTTGTAATATTAGACGTCTTTTCTTTTTGCTTCTGTACTGGAAATGTAACTATATTAGTAGAGACCTCAACTCTGAGACTCATGACTTGGCAGCTACAGCTGGCCGTATGTTATGTACTCAAAACCTAGTTCTATTATTAATATTATTATGCGTACTGCTTTAAGCCTTTAACAAAAAAATAAATAAACAAACAAAAGAAACAACTAATTGGGTAGGTGTTTCTTAATTAATTTCTTAGTATATTTAATTAAAAATGACTCACCAAATGAGACTGGAAGCATTTCTTGATTAGCATATTTGGGTGGATTAAGGCATGCTATTCTATTCTCACTTGCACTATAAGTTGTTGTTGATGATGAATCGATGATAATGTGAAAAAACCAATTAGATTATAATAATACAAGTCTTTATGGGGACCATGGCCATGTTTTCATTCGTTCAACACAAACAGGAAGTCACCAACAAACATTCGACATAAATAATAGCCGATCATGTATCAACCCAACTTAACGAAACTAATACAAGTCTGGCCTTCCTTTTTACTCTGGAATTTCAAACAACCATTGGTAGAAAAGACTAGTCTTGTACATTTTAACTTAGAAGATGCATGGATGTCAATCGTGAGGAATTCACCAACTGCACGGTGGTCACTCTTGTGACATCTTACCATCTTGACCGCGATTTGTCCCTTTGGTCTACCATTTCCTTCAAGTGTAATTCACTTGTGATACAGATTGCGTTTTGTATTTCAAATTTTGTTTAAGTTTGAAGTTTTTATTTTCCTCTTATTGCCCTGAATTTCAAAGTTAAGCTGTATTTTCGAAGGAGGCCTTTTTTTGTTTTTTTTAACGGTCAAACAAGAAGATGTTTATTAATGAAAGAAAGGGAAACAAGTTACAACGAGAAACATTCATATATCAAGGAATGCCAAGACACTATGAAAGTGTCAAAACCCAAATCCCTAAATAAATTACATGCCGTACCCATTCTCCACAACAATTCTCTAATCTCGATAAAGATAGAGTGTTCTGATCTGTTTAGTCCTTCAAAACTCCTTTTATTTCTTTCTTTCCACACACACCACATGAGAACGTGAGGGACCCTACGCCATAACCACTCCCCCGACGGGAAGGATTAGCTTTAGACCACCAACTTAGCCAATCTAGAATGGAGCCTTCAAACATCAAACTCAAGCCGAATTCCACCAAGAAACTGCGCCAAATGGATTTGGAGAAATTGCAATGAAGCATCAAATGGTCCAGTGTCTCTTCAGATTCATTGCAAAGCACACAAAGACTCCCAGTAAGGATTCCCATTTTTCTTAACCTATCTTTAGTCAAGATCTTCTCATGCAAAACTAACCAACTAAAGAAATTAATCCGAGGAAAAAGGTTTTTCACCCATATCAGATTTTTGTGGGAGGAAATGAAGGGGTTAGAGTGGGTCTCATAATGAGATGCAGCCAACATATCCAAAAATTCTTTCACCGAGAAGCCTACACCTTTACCCTTTCACACCAAACTATCTGGTCCCTCTGAGAGCATTTGGCTATCCAACAGGTGTATAAGATTAGCGAACTCATCTAGTTCCCCAGTGTTGAGGTGTCTGCGAAAGGAAAGATCCCAAGAGTTGCTGTTAGACCAAAAACTGCTCACACTCCCATACTGATTCTTGTTAATGAGAAACAACATTGGAAAAAGATCCTTCAAAGATTGGTTACTACACCAAACATCATGCCAGAAAGAGATGAGATCACCATTTCCACATTTGAGAGAGGTGTGTGGGTAGAAGCCACTTGCGCACCGGGAGATAGACTTCCACAAAGAGCATCCGTAGGAAGTGTACTTAGTTCTCTTTTCCCAAACCCATCTATTGCACCCATATTTGTCCATAATGAGAGATCTCCATAAATTATCATTCTCTTCTGCAAATCGCCAAAGCCACTTAGAAAGTAATGCAATATTGAAAGTGAGGACCTGACGAATGCCTAAACCACCTTGAGATTTAGGGCAACAAATTTTTTCCCAGCCCACTAAATGCATCGTTCTAGAGTTATGAGTAGAACCCCAAAAGAAATCGCGCATGATCCGTTCCATCTTGGCTGCTATTGAACAGGGAACCTTGATAAGAGACAGAATGAATACCGGGATAGAAGCTAATGTGGATTGTACAAGAGCTAGTCTGACTGCTTTAGATAGAAATTTGCGTTTCCAAGTCGCTAGTTTCGATTCCATCCTTTTGAGCGTCTCATCCCAAACAGCTTTACTTTTGAAACTAGCCCACAAAGGCATGCCCAAGTACTTAACTGGAAGGTGACCTGCTGAACAACCCAATAACCCGCCAACTGGTGCAAATGAGGGACATCTCCAATAGGCAAAACCCTTGATTTGTGAAAGTTGATTTTCAGCCCTGAAATAAGAGCAAGAACCTGAGAAGCGGAAGCATCACAAAAGAGGATAGTATCATCCGCATACTGGAGAATAGAGACAGGCGGACTACCCTTCGCGACAGAAAACTCTCTCACTAGGCCAGCATCAACTGCTTTAAGAATCATTTGAGTTAAACTTTCTGCTGCTATAGTAAAAGAAGAGGAGACAAGGGATCGCCTTGTCGCAGGCCTTTCGAGCTATTGAAAAACCCGTGCAGCTGACCATTAATTTTCAGAGAAAAATTAGCTGTAGATCTACAAGTGTGAAGCCAATCAATCCATTTGGAGTCAAACCCCATGCGAGTCATTACCAAATCCAAATATCTCCAAGAGACATTGTCAAAGGCTTTGGAGAAATCTAATTTGATTGGAGAAATCTAATTTGATAACAAGCCCTGGAACACCTTGTTTTTTTCTAGAATCAATAATTTCATTGGCAATCAAAGGGCTATCCACCACCTGTCTTCCACTGACTGCTGCACTTTGAAAAGGAGAGATGACTGAATGAAGAACTATTTTCAATCTGTTAGCTAACACCTTGGCAATTATCTTATAGGCCTCATTCAAAATACTGATAGGTCTAAAATCATTTACCGTTTGAGCGTGATGGAATTAAATGTTCAAATTTATTTGCATTTTGTTTTTTCATGAACGATGAGATGAGCATAGGAAAATATGAATGGAACCCACTTCAAGAGATAAATAGTTAGGAAGGTTAGGGGGATTGGCAAAAAGGGAAGGGGAGATTAATCAAGATGAGAGTAAACGGAAGAGACAAAAATTATTTGTTTGGGTGGGGAATGCCTCAAAATAGACTCACTGAACTACACCTCCAATTCCTTCTTAACTAGACATAGGTGCCTTATTTGAGAGAGACACAAATTAAGAGTTGTTTATACTGATTATTTGTGGTGTGAGTGATGATGATATGAAATTGCATGGTGATGTAGTCAATTTTTGCTCCCTGCTTAATCTTGATATGTTAACATGCACAAGAAACACACATGAGTCATGGACCATTATCCTGGTGGCTGATGGTACTCCGATGCTAAAGCCAGACAGAAATATGAGGAAGGCGTAATGTCGTAAACAAGAAATTTGTAGCGTATCTTAGCTCACCAACCTCGTGTCTTATTTATAGTGTTAGAGTCCTGGTTCAACCAGACCATCAGTGACGTAGTTTAGGGAAAAAGATCTTCGTGGGAGATCCTTATCTAATTAGGAATTGTGTTGTGGAGGAAAATTTCTATGTTAGACTTGTGATCCTAGATACGCGAAAGATAGTTCACAATCAGAATATTATCCATAGATAAAAGTTTTCATGTGTAACATATACTATGGTATTTGCTTCTTAGTTGGAAGCAAAGTGTTGTAGTCTTGTCTGTCTGAAGCTGATCAGATATTTGCCTTGATAGGACTTACGGGTATTAGAGATAACTATGAGATGCGTAGGCTTAGCAAGCTGTAATGATTTGGGTATGTCTAGCGAACATCATTCTACGAGGTTGAAACTGCTTGGGCCGGATTAGTGCTAGTCTGATGCTTGAATTAGATAAGTGTTGAACTAATGCTTGGGCGTATTATTTTGGGAAAACATAGTCCTTGCTCTCAACAACTTAAAAAGCCCTTTATTTTCTTTTCCACATCCATAATATTCCGCGCTAAAAAGAATAATATAATATGAGAATCTCCAGGAGACTCCCCCTCTAGAGGCTACTTTCCCAGGTGCAGTGTCTTGGCCAAAGGGTTGATGCAGTGACAGAGCCAGGATTTTGTTAAAAGGGGGCGAAGTGACAAATCATAGTTAATTAATAATAATATAATTAATTACTTTAATAGAATTTTTTTTTATTTTGAACAATGTATAAAAGCTATACAAAACACCAATCGCTAAACAAAACTTCATCTAATCTACAGGGGGAGAAAATAGATCCAACAAAATACTTTGTAGAAGCGCAAAAAAATAGATATATGGAGACCAATTCAAATTGGTATATAAAGTTAAGGGGCAAAATTTAATTTCAAATGTAAATTATATGTTTACAAAACTTTTTGGTCATTTGTGATTTGTGCCCTATCAAAACTAGCCAATTAAAAGTTACCCCCAACACAGCCTCCTTCAGGACTAGCATCAACGTGCGTTGACTATCAAAAGGTTCACGATGATTACCAAGATGCCCTTCAAACAATAACATATGGATGAACCTCGAGATACAAAAATTAATGGGTCAAAATTTTCATATATCTCCAGAAAAATCCTATAAATAAAATAAAAAAATTAAACGTCGATATACGAATTCATCTCGATTAGATACTTAAAAAAACGGTTTCTTTCTTAAAGCAGACAAGAGAGGTTGGGGTTGGGGATGCTGGTAGCTAGTGGAAATGGTGGAAAAAAGAAAATAAATCAAACAGAAATGAAAGGAGGGAGAGAAAGATAGGAGGAGGCGGAGCGATTGTTTGTCTCGTAATAAACATATAGAGTGGGCAAAAAAAAAGGAGCAGAGCAAGATCGTCAGTGTTGTAAAAAACAGAGGGAGAGAAGAAGGGATGAGGCGAGATGAGGTCGGAGAGTTTGCAAATCGCAAATTAACAAAAAATAATCCAAAAGTCACTGGGGGCAAGTGCCCCCACTTGACCCCTAGTAGATGCATGCCTGGGTTGATGTCATGAGGTTGATTTTTGCTGACATAAGAAAAATGACGTATTTGCTTACATCAGAATGGGGCTGATATGGATAATTGGAATAAGAACCACAAAGGCGAATTCTTAAATGCACCCGGAGATTGCCTGGTAGCCCGGTGCCATGTAGTATCACTCTCCACAAATGTTCATCCCCTCAAGCAAGCTTCATCAGGGGACCCTTTCACCTCATCCAATGGTTCTATCCGGCCTGGGTTTCACGCCTGGGAGGCTGCCTGGACCCTCCTGGGCACGTGCACCTGGGAGGGTTTTGGGCACGTGATCCTCAAAAGCCCCTTCACAAACACTCGTTTTGGCTCCAAAGAACAAATCTCCTCTTCGTCTTCAAAAGTTTTGGCTCAAAATTCCGTCCAAGAACAAAACTCAGATCTCGTTTTTAGCTCAAAATTTCGCAAGACTCACACTCAGATCTCTTCACAAGACTCTCCACTAATCTTTGCAGACTCTCTCTTGTGGTGTCCAATTCCACCAAATCAACGAAGCTTACGATGTATGTAATCTTGTATTTCTTATAGTTGATTCATAGAGATCATTTTGGTGACTTGAAAATGGTCAAATTTTATTTCGACAATTAGCCCTGTAATCTTGAAAGTGTTGAACTTGGGGCATTCTAATTCAGACAATTAGCCCTGTAAAATACATCAACACTTACATACAGAACAGAATGGACAACAAAAGCATCTCAATGAGAAGTCCCAAGTTCTTATTACAAATGTTTCATCTATGTACAATTGAGAATGATTATATATACATTATGATTAACAATGGGAATTGTATCCCGTAACCTATGCATATCGACAAATTTGATCTAAAAACTAACTTAAACATAAGGATTGATATAAGAAGTGTAATGATAACCAAAACTAAAAGACAACAATAAACTCGATTAGGATCTCTGCCAGTTGTAATGATCTCTGCTTCAGTGCCATATGCAACAAGTGTGATTAGGATTATAAACTGATATTTGCATTGCAAAGCGAGTGGACTTACCTTATGAGCTTGCCTAGCCACTACATTCACTAAAACCCGAAGTCAAGAAATCGCAGTTAGAGAAATTACATAGTTTCATATTTTATACCACATGCTTAAATATTGAAGTACCTGATTCTGATAGACAATCTCCTTAGTTAAGGACTTTGAATCCAAAATCTAGAAGGGTATCATCATTGCTCAGCCCCCTTGTCGGGATCAATATAATGTCTCCACACAGTTTGCAGCATTTGCAACATGTCCTGTGGAAATGTACCACTACTCTTGATATGAGTCAGTTGAAGTGTTATGAGAAGGATTCCAACTGTTCTTGTAGCTCTTGCTCCTCAGAAAGGAGACCATCACGTCTATCTGGCACATAACCAGCCCGTATCATTTCTCCTATCAACTCTTTGAACTTCTCATATATCTCTGCACATTGAGGGTGGGATTGGTCCCTTACAAGAAATGTATGAACCTCAATCCAGCTTACAGCCAGGCTCCTTATTGAGTCCATTCTGCCTCAGTATCCTCCTAATCTTTGAAACATCACCCCACATTCCCGCTTCAGCATAAACATTGGCTAAGAGCACATAAGCAGAAGAGTCTTGGGTATCCAATCTCAGGATGTAACTGCTTGCATGCTCCGCCACCTCTACATTCCCACGGATTTTGCATCTGCTAAGAAGAGTAATATTACAGCATCAGCTTCAAATGGCATCTCAGAGATAAGTATCAAAGCCTCACTGACTTGGCCTGATCGTCCAATTATATCCACCATACAAGTATAGTGTTCCAATTGGGGTTGTAAACAATAATCATTGATCATTGATTGGAAGTAAGACTTGCCTTCCACGAAGAATCCCATATACCCACACGCTCGAAGGAAAGCTAAGAAGGTTGCATGGTTTGGTTTTACATTCTCAAGTTGCATTTTTTTTTAATATGTGAAGTGCTTCCATTCCTAGACCATGCTGTGCATATCCGCAAATCAATCTGTTCCATGACACAAAATGCCGCCCGAGCATCTTCTCAAACATCAAACTTGAATTGTGCACGTCCCCACATTTTGAGTACTTATCAACAAGAGTGCTTGATATGTAAACTTCGGATTGTAACTCTTGTTTGATAATTTGTGCGTGAATTTGCCTTCCAAGTGCAATGGTAGCAAGGTTAGCACAAGTATCAAGAATAGTTGCATAGGTAAATTTGTCAGGTACCTGACCAGTGTCCAACATCTTAGAGAAAAAAGTACTGAGCTTGTTCACTTTGTTTCTGCTGTGAGAATCCATATATAATCACATTCCATGATACAAATGTTTGTTCGTCTGTTCTACTGTGGAGCTTCTCCACTTCTTCCATCATTCCGCATTTGCAATACATATCAATGAGAGCACTTGCAACAAAAGAGTTTGAGCCTAAACCCGATTTGATAATTCTGTCATGGGTCTCCCTTCCAGAGTTCAGAGCTTGCGCACCTGCACAAGCTTTTAGAACGCTCCCGTAAGTGAACTCATCAGGTTCCATTCCTGAATGGAGCATCCAACCGACTGACAGCATCAGCAGTATTTCCTCTTCTTGACCATTTTGTTCATAAGCTGCAATGATTGCATTCCAAGAGAGCGATTCTTCTATCCACGCCATCAAACACCATTTAAGCTTCAGTCAGAGCTCTACATGTCCAATACAACATTTGCCACACATATGTTGGACTCAAATTATTTTTAATTGCTATGCTATGTACTTGTGCACCTCCTACATATCCTTGCATCGCTGCACAAGCACTTAACATGCCAGACAGACTGATCTCATCTACACCAACACCTGACCTATGCATAAGATGAAAGTGCTTCCAAGCTTCGAATCCTTGATCATTCAGAGTATATGCAACGATGCAAGGATATCATCTTGGAAACGTAAAGAAACCCGTTTTCGAGTGAACGAATGTGTACTTGAAAGCTTTTTCGAGTGAAAGCAGTGTGTGAGTGTTTCTCTCACTCTATTTCTAGCCAGCCAACCACGTGCCCAGCACCCTCCACGCGCACGTGGCTAGGAGGGTCCCGGCATGCTCAAGGTTTCCAGACCAAGCTGGCTAAAAATTTTGGGCATTGCAAAGATAGATATTTTAAGAAGTGGTGCATATTACACCCAACCCAAGAACCTTAAATCCATTCAATGGGTGGATGGAACAATAATGCCTGGCAAATTGATTAGGCCAGTGGCCCCAACTGAATTGAAGTCACTCGGATTCCTTCCCCCTCCCTATCACCCATCCATGAGTAATTTTAGCCGGTCGTTTTTGGTGGCCCTTTTGTTTTTTTTCTTTTGGTCTTGTTTTGGTATTTTCACACTTTTGTTTTTCATTTTAAAATACAATCACATACATTATCTATATAAGGAGTAGAAATGTAAAAAAAATTCAAACAAAATCACAAAAAGACCAACAAACAAGACTTACTAGAATTTTTGCCCATAAATATATACAACATGTATTGGACCTAATGAGCTCTAATATCAGTAATGTTCCCACAGCATACATCCCCTGCCTGCAGAGTCCGACTTCTATTCCATATACATAACACAAAGAGGCCTTGAAAACTGATTTTGTGGATTATCAATTCTCTCCTTCTCCTTGAACTAAAACTTTTGATTCAAAATAAAATAGATAAAAATCGATATCAATGGTAATATTAATCGGATTAAGGTTGTACAACTTATAAGCCTTTTGGCATGGGTTGGTTACTTTAAGAGGACAATTAGGTAGCCTTGGAGAATCCACAAACATCCAGTGATCCTCAATGAGGACAGTTATACCGTTCAGTAGACTGTTGGCATCATGGTGATATTGAACTAATTTAAAATGTAACTTTTGCCCGTGCTACTGCTTTGAACAAAAAAATCCATCATGATTGAGTTATTTAGAGTTGGGTTTAGTTGCAGAGAAAAGCTCCATTGAACATAGGGATGGCAATGGGGCGGATTTGGCAAATTCATCCCCGATCCGTCAGTAACATCGGATCCCCAATCCGCCCCGCAAATCCGTTAGCAATTTTAAATCAAAATCCATAACCGCCCCGTGCGGATGCGCAGATATCCGCCCCGCCCTGCCCCGCAAATCCACACAAAATTATAACAACAAATTAAAAAATCAATCTTTAAATTGGTAAAAAAAAAATACAAAAACTTCTGAATTACAATTTACAAAGAATTCGTACAAAAAAATTAAAAAAAAATTCTTAATTACAATTTACAAAGAATTCGTACAAAAAAAAAATCAATCTCTGGATCTGATGGGATCTGAAATCAGATGAGATCTCGGATCAGATCTCACATCAGATCGAAGATCAAATTTGATCAGATCCAAGATAAAATTTGATCAGATCTTAGATCTGGATCTAAGATCAAATCTTATTGCTAAGATCAGTCTGATCAGAGAAGGAGAAGGAGAAGAGGCGATGTAATACCCGTCTAATTAAATATATATATATATATATATATATATATATATATTTCTTATTTATTAATTGTGGCGTATATTGTAATCTCATTTATTGGGAAAAAGATTTTTTTATTTGTCATTACTAAATAGAATAAAAATGTGGGGGTAGTTTATAAATTGGTGTTATTGTTCTTTTGGGCTTGGGCTGATTTTTTTTTATATTTTGGACTTGAGCTAGGTCTTCATTGGGTTTGATATTGATTAGGGTTTTATTTTTGTGAAAGATGATGGGTGTGTTTAGCCAAAGAAACCCTAAATTTTTATTTAAAAAGAAACCCTAGTTTTTCTTTCCTCTTTGCACACAAAAAAAAAAAAAAAAAAAAAAACTGCGTTGGGAGGCACTGGAAGAAGAACCTTGGAATCTTGCCAAAGAAAAAAAAATATTAGTGAGTTAAATTCTATCAAAATTTTAAATCTATGATATCGATTATTCTATAATTTTCTTTTATGTACGAACTCAATTTTCTTACGGATGTTAATCCTGATATAAACCCTAGATTCTTTGTTTTCTTTTATTGATAGTGATTGGTATCTTTACATTTTTTTTTATTAATAGTGAGGTGATATGAAAAGGGTTTATTTTTTTTTTTTTTTGTGATTGACATGTGTAAGAGAAAAGTTTTTGGTTGTAAGTTTTTGTTTTTGTGATGTAACGATTGGAAGAAAAAGTAATGGGTGGTTTTCCATATGTGGTTTGCATCGATTAGTGATGGGTGGTTTTTTTTTCATATGTGGTTTTCAAAAAGTGATGGGTGGTTTTTCATATATGGTTTTTATATGTGGCCTCAAATGGTTTTAGGATTACAGTGGGTTCATTTTTTTTTGTTGCAGTTTGTGTGTATGAGTTTCCCCAAATAATCACATGGGTTCGGTTTTTGTGTCTGACAGGTGGTTTAATTATATATATATATATATATATATATATATATTTTTTTTTTTTTTTTTTTTTTTTTGTTACAATTTGGTGAATAATGACATGGATTGAAGCCAAACCCATTTGTTGATCCGAACCATGTCTCCTACTATCTGGTGGCATCAATTAGATAATCAATAAGGCCTATATGTTAACTAGGTTGAATTACTTAGTGGCATCGAAACTGTTTTTGGAACCATTTGAGATGAAATTTTGATGTTTATAATTAAGCAAGAAAGTAAAGGTGGATTTCCATAAGGATAGTCAAGGTATCTTAATTTAGGATATAACTAGTTAATGGAAGTTGTTTTCTTGACACGCGTATGTCACTATGATAAAAGAATGTTTGTGCTTGCGACACACTTGTTTTTCATTATTTCTTGAGGAGATGGCAAAATAGATTTTGTCATGTTGTGAATATGATTGTAGTAAGGTTTTATGCATATGGTACTGTAGGGGGGGGGGGGGGGGAATGTGTGTGCCGCTAGAGTTAGTGTTATTCTTGTGGTCCTTAGTGTGTGGTGGAGTAGCATCTAAAGAAGTGTTGATTCATAAAGGTGTGAGGCACGGTTGTGACTGGTTGTGGCGAGATGATTGCTGCGACGAGATGGTTGGCACGTGTTGATTAAGTTTCGATTCTTGGATCAAAGGTGGGTTTTCTTATTCCCTGTATCTTGCAATCCTTGTTTCTTGACTGAATTAGGTATTTTTAGGATTTGATGTTGGGGTTTTTATTTTCATGGATGTGAGTCTTCTTTCATTCTCTATGTGAGTTCTCTTTACCCCTTTTAGTTTGTTTATGTGATGGTTTTGATAGTTATGTGTTGTGTGTTTAATCTACTTTGATTAAACCCCCATTTTTTTTTCCTGATTTTGCCCTTAATTTGGTAGATTAAATTGATGGGGTTTGATTACCTTGACTAATTGATTTGAATGAATGAATGGATACCTATTGTAGTTCACATTGGTTTTAGGCAATTGTCAAGGCATTCGGGTTTTCTAGGTCATCATCATCATTAGAAAAGCATGTGATTGGGGTAGGGTTTGTGTAAGACTAGGAACCCCTGAGTGTTATCATGAAGAAAATTTGGACAAATTGTATCTCATAGGTTAGATCAGAGGTGACCACATTTAGGTAGTAGGTGTATGTGCGTTTTGGATTGTCAAATCCCATCGGGTTGAAATTGAAATTCATCATATGTGTCCATACGGTTATTAAAGTTGGTTGTCAAACTGTGGTGCCACTATTAGAAATATTTTGTCGTTGATTGTCAAAGATTATAGATACAATGCTCATTTGTTTGATGGAATTCCTTAATGAAATAGAAGATGGATTTGGGGAAGTTTTACAAGAATGAAATGAGTCAATTTTGCTTAGTTCCTAATGTATCTCATTGTCATATGCTCTTTTGATCATGACCTGGAAAATATTATCTTTGGAGTATTTCTTTGGACTTATTACATAGCTGGCGAGATTGATCCCAATTGCATAACATAAAATAGAAGAAAATTTTCTAGTAATAGATATTGGCTGGAATTTAATTGAGCACTTGTTTTAGCTCGAGTATTTGTATTGTTATGCGAATTGGTATGCATATTCTTTTCATATGATGCAAAGAGATGAGATATGTGAACTGGCAATGTGTCAAATATTACTTGTTCCCCGAAAGAATGGTGGATACTGTGGTTGATTTATTTATGGTTGACAAAGAGTCACCATAAAAGAGTTTTGAGTTTTAGTTGATATTTTTTATGCTCTTTTCCACAACTCTGAAAAAAAAAATGTAGAAAGAAAAGAAATTGTTTGTATACAGACTTGCTTGTATACGTGTGATATGATTATGGGTATGCAGACTTGCTTGCATATCGATGCACCGTTCCAGGTGTGTTCGGTTGTACGTGTAGATTTAGGAAATGCTTGCCATGGATCGAACTTCGGGTGAGATGACATGTTCCTCGAGGTGGCACCCCACTTGGAACATGTACGCTCCGAGTGGTTTCGAAGGCAAGGGAGGCACACTTGGGTGAGGTGTGTTCGGCACAGGAGGAGAGTGCGATTGTGGAAAAGAAGCGAGATTTCTTTTTGTGCATGTGCATGATTACCTTAAAGGCAGAAACTAAATGCTCATTCAACCATTGAATGAGAACTACACGTCTTCGTAAAGATAGAAAAATGTGTTTGTTTAATATTCCAATAATAGTCTAATATGATTATTAATTGTATTGTTGTTGCATTTATGAGGATTGATAACTCATAAACTTTATTTATTAGTAATAAATAATGCATATTTATTTATTAGGATGATAACACCATTGCCTCATTGAGGAACTACCTGATGGTGTGGTTATTTATTGTTTGGTTTATTTTAATGTTGTCATGTGCAGATTTATTGATTTTGGGATGAAGATTTCTCACACCAGCTTTATTGCTGATCCGAGTGAGCTTTTCCTTCTTGGGTACATTCCTTTTGGAATGTAGCCGATTAGCCTTTCAGGTTTAGAGATTTTGAGCTGCGTTCCTGGAGCTCTGCTAGCGAGCTAGCCATGTCAGTCTTCTCCGGGTTAGATTTTTATTTGTTTCAGATGTTTAGTTCATGCTGCTATTTGTTTATGTTATTATTGAATTTTCACGTCCTGAGTTTTGGGGGAAACGGATAATCCTAAGTGGATTTTGGGATTTTCGTTTCCTTCGAAAATCGGGGCGTGACAGGCAATCTCTGTGAGAGGGAGATCTCTCTGCGAGGGAGGCAGATCTCTCGCGGTCGACGCGGTGTGAGGGATCTCTCGAGGTCGACGCAGTGTGAGGGAGGTAGATCTCTCGAGGGAGCAAAGAGGCAAAATGGCAGATCTCTCGAGGGAGGCAGATCTCTCGCGGCGTGAGGGGAGCAAGGAGGATCTCGCGGCCGCGCTGCTTGAGGAGGGCGACGTGGTGTGCGGTGTGAGGGAGGGAGGGAGATCGCTGCTCTATGAGAGTGAGAGCTTGTGCTCTGTGAGAGGGAGCGTTTGGTGAGGTGAGGGAGCGTTTGGTGAGGGTGAGGGAGCGTTTGGTGAGGGTTTGGTGAGGGTGAGGGAGCGTTTGGTGAGGGTGAGGGAGCGAATGAAATGAGCGATTGTGATTTGTGAAAAAAAGTAATCCTTTATATAGGAAAAGGGCACTTTTGTAAATTTGTTGGTTAAACGGATATCCGCAGGGCGGATATGGCCAAATCCGTATCCGCCCCGAATAGTGAACGGATATTTTTTGGATACCCGAAACCACCCAAAAACCCATTCAGCCATATCCAAAATCGCCCCAAACGGATTGGGTAGGGCGAATATCCGTGAAAATCCGCCCCACTGCCATCCCTAATTGAACACAATAGGATTAAAACAAAGGAGCACGGCTAGCATCTTTTCCAGTTTTTCACAACACAGTATAATAAATAAATAAACATTGACAGGCGGTCCTCTTCAAAACATAGTAATGGTCCTCACTAAATAAGACCGGACAGTCGTTTTTTATTAATATATTTGATAGGGGTGGGCAAAAATCGATTTAAATTCGGTTAATCGACCGAATCGATTTTTAAATTCGGTTCGGTAACCGAACTGAAATATGAGTAGAAATAAAATAATTTAAACTGAACCGAACCGATTATAAACTGTTCGAAATTGATTTACAATTTTGAACCGACCGATTTATAACCGAACCGACCGATTAATTAGATATATATAAATAACTAAATAACAAGTAGGTGTCAATACTTGATTAGTGCAACAAATGCACTGTTGTACACCCTGTTGCACTAAATCACCCCCTTCAGTACTTGATTGGGTCTATAAAAAAAATTGGGTTTGTAAAAAAATTGGACATGTTTTAATGAAAGTCTTTCAAATGTTTGAGCTTGAAATTTCGACCCAACCGAACTGAACCGATCCGAAATTCGGTTCATCCGAATTCATCGGTTTACAAATAAGAAATTCGGTTTCGGTTTGAGTTTTGAGCAAATCGAATGAAATCGGTTCAAAATTGGTTTGTGGCTCAAAACCGAACCGAACCGAACCGACATTGCCCACCCCTAATATTTGATTAAGGTATCCAATTTTATTCCCACTTGAGTTATGAAATATTGTATTATGAAATTGCGCTATATAACAAAAGAAACAACCAATTGGATAGGTATTTCTTAGTATATTTGATTAAAAATGCCTCAGCAAATTAGACTGGAAACATTTCTTGATTAATAATATACTTGGGTTGATTAAGGCATGTTATTCTATTTTCATGCACGCATTTTGAGGGGGATGGATGGTCCTCTCCTTCCCTCACTCCCTCCCTCGCTGATTTTCTCGCTGGCTTCCTCGACATTTAGAATTCCTGAATGTAAAAGCAATTAGATTTTAAAGAGCTTTGCTAGCTGTCCAGAAAATCAGCAAGGAAAACAGCGAGGGGAGGGCGGTGGAGGGGGTGGAACCGTTCATCCCCTTAAAATGTGTGTACAAAAATGATGACACGCATTCCAAAAAAATGGACAATCCCACTCCTTCCACGGCCCTTCCCTCGCTGTTTTCCTCGCCCACTTCCTCGACATTTAGAATTTCTGAATTTTAAAACAAGTCCATATGTGGACACGAACAGATCACACATCAATTTTTCCTTTTTTTTTTTTGGGTCAGTAGATGGTAAATACCACGAAGCTTCATGTGGATCCAACTATGTTTTGATTCTTTCAACTTATATAGGAAGTAACCAACAACCGTGACTTTTTACAAAATCAATATATATATATTGTTTTGTTTGTTTAATTAAGAGCACTAGCATAGCAGGTATTTCTTAGTATATTTGATTTTCCTCGGCATATTAGACTGGAAGCATTTCTTAATTAGCATATTTGGGTTGATTAAGGCATGTTATTCTATTCCCACTTGCACTGCAAGTTGTTGTTGTTGTTGATGATGATGGCAAAAATGTGAAAACAATTAGATTTTAATACAAGTCTTTATGCGGACACGAACAGATCGCACATCAATTTTTCTTTCTTTCTTTTTGGGTCAGTAGATGGTAAATACCACGAAGGCTTCACATGTGGACCCAGATATGTTTTGTTTGGGTGATTCTAGATGTCGAGGAAAGTGGCGAGTGAGAGTGTCTCGCACGTGTTCGACCTTTGTTTCAAAAAAAAAAAAAAAAAAAACGAAAAATTTGAATTTGGAGGAAACTAAAGAAGGAGATTGTTCTCTCCCTCTCCCCAAATCCATCTCTCCAAATCCGACCTTTGTATTCACCATCCGCCACGAACACTGACCGCGAGCGTCTTTCCCCTCGACTCTTGTTTTGCCTCATGCTCGGCCAGATTAAACTGCCAAAGTCACCGCTTTTGTTAAATCCTGGGTTCATGGATTATGCATAAACAACACCAGAGAGAACACAAATTTGAGGATATGAGTTTTGAGATTTATTGCAGAGAAGATAGTTAACCATGGTAGTTTCTAGAATAAGTCATTGTATTATTGTTCATGCCCATCTAAAGGGAGGGCATATCATCTCTTTCGAGCAATCATGGATATGCGGTGTGTTCAATAACTCTACATATAAGGTACGTTTTTCATGCTCTTCTATATCTTTATTAAGTTCAACATGAAAAAACATACTTTATTGGCAAAGTGTGATAATGTTTCAAGAATAACTTCGGTATATTATAGAGCTAAGAAAACCTATAATAAAACAATAGCAAACTTTATGATTATCTAGGTTAAAGGCACATTTTGAAAATTTTGTTTCAGATGATAAATGCTTCTTACAAGCTCCGAACGGAACACTTTTCAGTATGTTTCTATTCTCCAGTATGCGGATGATACTATCCTCTTTTGTGATGCTTCCGCTTCTCAGGTTCTTGCTCTTAAAAGAATTATGCTTTGGTTTGAAGTTATTTCAGGTCTGAAAATCAACTTTCACAAATCAAGGGTATTGCCTATTAGAGATGTCCCTCATCTGCACCAGTTGGCGGGTTTATTGGGTTATTCAGCGGGTCATCTTCCAGTTAAGTACTTGGGCATGCCTTTGGAGGCTAGTTTCAAAAGTAAAGTTGTGTGGGATGAGACGATCGAAATGATGGAATCGAAACTAGCGTCTTGGAAACGCAAATTTCTCTCTAAATCAGGCAGACTAGCTCTTGTACAATCCATATTAGCTTCTATCTCGGTGTACATTCTGTTTCTTATCAAGGTTCTCTGTTCAATAGCAGCCAAGATGGAACAGATCATGCGCGATTTTCTTTGGGGTTCTACTCATAACTCTAGAAAGATGCATTTAGTGGGCTGAGAGAAAATTTGTTGCCCTAAATCTCGAGGTGGTTTAGGCATTCGTCAAGTGCGCACATTCAATATTGCATTACTTTCTAAGTGGTTTTGGCGATTTGCAGAAGAAAATAATAAATTTATGGAGATCTCTCATTATGGACAAATATGGGCGCAATAGATGGGTTTGGAAAAAGAGAACTAAGTACACTTCTTACGGATGCTCTTTGTGGAAGTCCATCTCTCGGTGCGCAAGTGGCTTCTACCCTCACACTTCTCTCCAATGTGGAAAGGGTGATCTCATATCTTTCTGACATGATTTTGGTTGTAGTAACCAATCTTTGAAGGATCTGTTTCCAATGTTGTTTATCATTAACAACAATCAATATGGGAGTGTGAGCAATTTTTGGTCTAACAGCAATTCTTGGGATCTTTCCTTTCGAAGACCCCTAAATACTGGGGAGCTAGAAAAGTTCGCTAATCTAATGCATCTGTTGGATAGACAAATGCTCTCAGAGGGATCTAATAGTTTGGTGTGGAAGGGTAAAGGTGTGGGCTTCTCGGTGAAAGAATTTTCGGACATGTTGGCTGCATCTCATTATGAGACCCACTCTAACCCCTTCATTTCCTCTCACAAAAATTTGGTATGGGTGAAAAACCTTTTTCCTCGGATTAATTTATTTAGTTGGTCAGTGTTGCATGAGAAGATCTTGACTAAAGATAGGTTAAGGAAAAAATGAATCCACACAGGGAGTCTTCGTGTTCCTTGCAACAAAATTGACGAGACGTTGGACCATTTGATGCTTCACCGCAGTTTCTTCAAATTCATTTGGAGCAGTTTAGACCATCTAAATGACCTTGTTTTATATTCTTATAGATATTGTCAAGGTGTTTAGTTTATCATGTATAATCTTCAATTTCATAGCTCAAGTAAGCAATGGTCCTGCATATATTTGGATTTGAACTAAATACGACACTGTGGAAAAAGTTTTGAATTTCATAGTTTGAATATGTTGAAGTCATTGTGTGCTACTTGTTATTGTTAAGTTTCTATCCAGTCATTGTAGTTTAAATACAGAGATATGAAACCCATATGTCTAGACTTTAAACTAACTAGTCTTATCCCATTAATGCTTGAGTAAACATGATCATCTCTATTCTCCCTGTAAGAATTTGAACAGGGTGCTCTTTCCACTCCCTGTAGAGAGATAATTGACAGTCCACTTACAATTTGCCTAAGTGTCTATTGTCAAAGCATTAGAACTTGGTGACTACTGCAGTAATGTTAGTGAAAGTAAAAAGAGTCCTACCTGGAGACCCAAGGAGAAGAGTCATGGACCCAAGCATAATGTATCCATCAACACCTTTTGAGAAATAGTTTCGAATCTTAATGATTATATAATATGTTAGTAGTACTCGCAATGTTTAAAACTGACAATTTTTCTGTTCTACTGCGACGTTGCTAACTCTTCTGAAACTTTGTGATGGCTTATTTTGATTATATGTAAGTTTTATAGCTTTTGTGAATTAATTTAAATTTCAGTCTCTCCCAATTAGTTTTCTACTCCATTCCCTCTACGTCGGACTATGGAAGTTCGCACCAAGTCGAACAATGGGGGTTCGCATTCGCTTCGAACTATGACAGTTCGTGAAGCTTGAACTATGGTATTCGCTCCAAACTATGGCAGTTTGTGTAGCATTGAACGATGACAAAGCTAATCTTGTTGCGGATGCTTTGAGTAGAAAATGAGAACTTGCTGACATAAGTCAACCTCAAAGCAACTTGAAGGGACGCATAAAGGAAGGATTGGCACATGACTCCATGGCTCAAACCATCATAGCTCTTGTCAAAGATGGGAAGACAAGGCGGTTTTGGGTGGAGAACGGCTTGATATACTCTAAGGGAAGGCGAATCTATGTTCCACCTCATGACAACCTAAGGAGGGAAGTCTTGAAAGAATGCCATGATAGCAAGTGGGCGGGACATCCAGGTACACATCGGACTCTTGCTCTTGTGGAAGATTCCTATTACTGGCCACATATGAGGGATGATATCGAAGCATATGTAAAGACTTGTCTTGTATGCCAACAAGACAAAGTGGAGCAACAATCACCTGCCGGCTTACTTGAACCCATCCCCATCCCAGAGAGACCTTGGGAGAGTGTTTCCTTAGATTTCATAGTTGGGTTGCCTGTATCAGAGGGTTGCAATTTGATACTTATGGTCGTGGACAGATTTTCGAAGTATGCCACCTTCATTCCCACACCCAAGGAGTGCACAGCCGAGCAAGCCGCACACTTATTCCTCAAACATGTGGTGAAGTATTGGGGTGTGCCCAAATCTATCATCAGTGATCGGGATACTCGGTTCACGGGAAAATTTTGGACTGAGTTGTTCAAGTTATTGGGGTACCGACCTTAATTTCTCTACTAGCTTTCATCCTCAAACGGATGGTCAAACAGAAAGGATGAATGCTTTGTTGGAGTTATATCTTAGGCACTATGTGAGTGTCAACCAACGAAATTGGGCTAAGTTGCTAGATGTTGCCCAATTATCTTTCAACTTGCAGAATAGTGAAGCAACGGATCGTAGCCCATTTGAGATTGTCATGGGACAACAACCTATGACTCCGAGTTCTATTGCCACTAGCTACACAGGAGTGAGTCCATCAGCCTATAAGTTTGTCAAAGGATGGAATGATCAAGCTGATGAGGCTCGAGCTTACCTGGAAAAGGCCTCCAAGAGGATGAAGAAGTGGGCCGACAAGAAGAGACGGCCTCGAGAGTTTCAGGTTGGAGACCTTGTACTTGTCAAGATGCATGCACATGCTAGACTTTCTAGACTACATCGTGGCCTTATCAGGAGATATGAGGGTCCTTTCCCCATAGTCAAGAAAGTGGGAAAGCAAGCCTATAAGGTCGAGTTGCCGCCGAGGATCAAGTTTCATCCTGTCTTCCATGTGAGCCTACTGAAACCGTATAAGGAAGATCGGGATGATCCAAGCAGAGGAGTTTCACAAAGAGCACCAATGGGCATGAGGATCCAACATGACAAGGAACCAGAGATTATCTTGTCAGATCGTGTGGTGCGTCATTCTAACCAACCTCCCACACATGAGCTATTCGTCAAGTGGAAAGGATTGCCAGAAAGTGAAGCCAGTTGGGAGCCAATCCAACATTTGTGGCAATTCAAGGAGCAAATCAAAGCGTACGAGGATTTGAAGGCAACGAGGACGTCGCCTGATTAGGTGGGGGAGAATGTCACAACTATTTTCTTGCCTAGCCAAGTGAGGTTGGCAAGTGTACATAATGTAGAGTTTTCCACATTGTTCTAGAGAGAGTTCTCTAGAACCTCCCATAAAGTTCCATAAGATTCTAGTCCTTAGATATTTCTTAGGAAGTGTGTAGAAACTCAATATAGACCGTTAGATTAAAACGATCACCACCGTCCATTGAGGAGGTGGAGTTGTATAAATAGGCTAAGGCCTCATTTGTTGTAATCACCTCAGAGAATTCAAGCAATACAAGTTCTAGTTCTCTTTAGCTCTCTTGTGTGTTCTTAGCTTGCTTAGTTTTCCAAAGTCTAAGTAAGTCTTTTGTGGGCAAGACTGACTAGCTTTATTTGATAACTCAGAGCAAAGTTTGCTAGTGTCGCACGGGAAGTACTTGTGAAAAGAAAGCCCGTGACACTAGGCGCTAGAAGGTGGAAAACTGCCCAGATTAATGGCTGGGTGGGCAGTCTGGGCGGTTCTGGGCAGTCTGGGCGGGGTCTAGGCGGTTTGGGCGATTTTAATTTTAATTTTTAAAATTTTTTTATTTTTTAATAAGGATGATTGTGTTCTTATTTTATTTTTCTTTCATATTTTTTAGAAATAAACTATTTAATTGTTTTTTATTCAATATATGTCTAAATGTAGCAAATGATGATTACTTAATGAAATTCTCAAAGGATCTACCGTTACCAATTTTACTAATGTAGATTTTATCAAACTTAACTGAGGTTATTCATGCAATTTGAAGAAAAATAAAAAAGTACACAAATTCAAATTTATATAAAGTACCCATCATGACCAACTTCAGTCATTTGAGTTTTAATAAATTTTGTTCACGATTGTTAATTTTTCATGTTTTTAAATTTTATATATGTATATTGACATTAAATTGGATGTAATTGATAAAGTATTATGTTTAACTTTTATAAATTATTAAAGTTATAATACAAAATCTAAGACCGCCTAAGCCCCTAGGCGTCAGGCATCTACTCGCCGTCCATCCAATCGCTAACGATTTTTAAAACACTGATATAAAGTCACCAACAACCGTGGCTTTTTAGAATTCCTGTTTACAAAATCAATAGAATGGGCGATTTGTTTAAGAGCACTAGCGTAGCAGGTCATCATGCATCCAAATACAAAAAGCTGTAAATAATTCAATCATGCATCCAGCTGTAAATAATGGAGCAGGTCATCATGCATCCAGCTGTAAATCCACTGAAGGAAAATAATTCAATCCAAAATTGCATTGACTCTTCCAACTCTTGCTGTCCTTTTTGGAATTTCATTAAAATAATTGAGAGAGCAATACATATACAATTATCACTTTACTTTCTTCTCTTCTCTTCTCTGTGGACATCCAAATCCAGTATCAGTTTCCTTATTACTGTAACAATTCTTCTTGTCAATTCATTCAACTTGTTTCTGCAAAAGAAGGAGGAGATGGCAGGAGCTGATCAAGTAGTATGTCCATTTTTTGGAGTTGTGTTTGAAAGGCTCGACTCTTTAATCTACAACATCGAGATCAATAAGCTTGGTCCACTGGTGAAAGAGCTGAAGAAGCTTTCCAAAAGTTTCCTTGAAATCAAAGAAGTCATTGACGATGCAGAGGAGAAGCAATTCAATGAAAAGGCGGTTAGAGTTCGGGTTTGGCTACAAGAGCTGAACGATGCAGCATATGAGGCTGATGATGTTTTAATGGGTTTGAATATCAAAAAGGTGTACAGCAACTAGCGTCCGAGCGAGCCAGCAGCAGCAACAACAACAACGTAACTGAACAACTTCATGGGGAAATTCAAAAGCTCATTGGGATTTTTCATGAGTTAGCTGATGAATGTTCAAAGCTTGAGTTGAAAAGGGGAAATGAAAAGAGCTGGGTGATATCTCCAGATCGTGTAACTGATCCTCTCTTAACTGAACCTGAAGTTCACGGGAGACATAAGGCCAGAGAGGAGTTGGTGAAGCAATTACTGACACGAGACCTGCACCCTAGCTCAAATAGCAGCAGCAGCCAGGACAATATCTCTGTTTTTCCCATTGAAGGTATGGCGGGACTTGGCAAGACAACTTTGGCAAAGATGGTGTACAATGATGCGAAGGTAAAGGAGTGTTTCACTTTCAGATGTTGGATTTGTGTCTCAACTGATTTTGATACGAAACGTATTATGAAAGAAATTGTAACCTCTCTTCGAAGGCAGGCCACTGCTTCTGAGAAATTAGCTGCTTCTGAGAAATTAGAATTACAGGAGCACTTTCATAAAGAAGTGGGGAACAAAAGATTTTTAGTTGTGCTAGACGATGTTTGGAATGTAAACCAGGATGATTGGAACGAAATGAAGGCATTTTTTAGAGCTGGAGCACGAGGTAGTTCAATTGTTGTGACTACTCGCCTCTCAAAAGTAGCAAGCATCACTGGCACGGTTTCTTCTAGCCGCATCAAGCAATTATCGGACGAAGAAAGCTTGAAATTATTCAAGCAATATGCATTTGGCCTGGAAGAAGAGAGGCCAGCACTGGTGGAGATCGGCGACGAGATCGTGAAGAAGTGTCAAGGTTTACCATTGGCGGTCAAGGCTCTAGGAGGCTTGTTACGCTTCAAAAATGATGAAACTGAGTGGCGCTTCGTCAAAGACAATGCAATTTGGAACTTTGAGAACTATATTTTACCGACGTTAAGATTGAGTTATTACCATTTGTCGTCGAAGTTGAAGCAATGCTTTGTTTTTTTGCTCAGTCTTTCCCAAAGGTTACAAAATTAAAAAAGAACAGTTGATTCAACTGTGGATGGCCAACGGTTTGGTACACTCCGGATCAAAAATGGAGTTGGATGGTGATGGGAATGTGATTTTCAACGAGCTGGTACGGAGGTCCTTTTTTCAGGACTTAGAAAATGACGAAGATGGAGACATAATTTGTAAGATGCACGATCTTATGCACGATCTTGCATGTTATGTTGGAAATGATGAGTATTTTAGTTATGTTGGAAATGATGAGGATTTTAGTGATGGTGCTAGAAGTGTAAAACATATTACCAAAAGAACTTGCCATGTGTCCTTATTGTTTGAAAGTGAAAAATCGCCACATCCTATTCTTGAGTCGACGCGAAGATCAGATTCTATTCTTGAGTCGACGCCAAGACGAAGATCAAATTCTATTCTTGAGTCGACGCGAAGATCATCGCCACGCTTACGCTCTCTCATTCTGTTCAATGGCAACGACATGAGATGTGAATTCGTCTTCTCAGATTTTATGCTCTTACGGGCATTGGATTTGCATTCTTGCATGATTGAAGTGGTACCTGATTGCATTGGTAAGATGATACATCTCAGGTATCTCAACCTATCTGATAATAATTTTAAATTGTTACCAGAATCTATTTGTTTGCTTAGAAATATGCAAACGTTGAATCTTAGATCCAATGTAAGATTCTCATCATTTCCGGAAGATATTGGAAATATGAGTGACCTCATACACCTAGATATTAGAGAATGTCCGATAACTAGCATGCCGATAGGGATTGGGCAATTAACTTGTCTTCAAACATTACCTTACTTCATTGTGGACAAGAAAAGAGGAAGTGGTTTGGATGGGTTGCAAGGGTTGAATAATCTTAGAGGAGAATTAAAAATAAAAGGGCTTGATGACGTGGAAACTGCAGAGGAAGGTGATAAGGCAAATTTGAAGAGCAAGGCAAATCTAATTTCATTGGAGCTAGAGTGGACGGGCTTGGACTCACCACTGCAGCGGAAGCAGAATGTGATAGACGGCTTCCAACCTCACTCAAATCTAAAAAAATTATGCATTAACTATTATCCAGAAGTCCGCTCTCCTAGTTGGTTGACAGTTCTGTCGGTCCCAAATTTGGTGAAAATCAGTCTCTTAGATTGTGCATTTGACGATCTTGGATTTCTAAGTAAACTTCCTAACCTTAGAGTTTTGGAGTTGTTTGATATGACTTCACTGAAATCCTTTCAGAAGGAAGAGGCAAGTGCAGGAGGATTTCCTTTGCTGGAAGTACTAAGATTGCAGGGGATGTATGATTTGGAGGATGGTCTTCTCAATCTCAATCTCAATCTCCAGCAGTATTCCCCCGCCTCAAAAGCGTGACACTCCGTGATTGCCCAAACCTGAAAGGAGGAATCCCATTGGCATGGTCCCCTGTCCAAGATGTTCAGATTGAAGGCAGCAGTTGCAATGGAATGGTTCTGGGTTCACTGCGAGACCTCCCTTCCCTTCCTTCCCTTCAGATTGATGGGTTTGTCGAGTTGGATAATTTTCCACCAGGGATGCTTACTAACCTTACTGCTCTCCACAAGTTGAAGATCTACAATTGCAGCGAACTGAAAACTCTCCCTGTTGCACTGAATAGTCTCGCTACACTGACAGAGTTGGAGATTTCGAATTGCCCCAACTTAGTTTCATTGGCAGAGGAAAGAGAGGGGGGACTCAAAAAACTCTCCTCTCTCAAAACCATTGTTATTAAGCGTTGTGGAGCTTTGAAGCACTTGCCTGAGCTTGACATGGCTTCTCTCGATACTCTGACAATCGAAGATTGCCCTGGTTTGCCATGAAGAACTAATAAAACGATGGAACAACAGAGACAGGCAGAGAGAAGACAACAACAGCTTCAATATGCTCCCATCTGTGATCATGGTAAGATCCGAAACACCCTAAACCCTTCTTGTTTAGAATGCCATATATTTCATTTCAGTGTTACCTTTTTGACTGCCTTTTGAGACTTAAATTAACATAAGTTTTTTCCTCGATTCTTTTTATTGCTTTTATTCAAGTACTGTGGATCCTTTCTTTTATTCTTATTGGTTTCTCTCTTATGTTAGATGTAGGTTCCAATGAAGCCTCATCCTTCGACTGCCGAAATTGAATCTCGATACACTCGAAAGTACTAGTGAGGATAATGATGAAGTCAACTCAGAATCTGAGAATCTGAGCTTGGTCCACAGGCAGCAAACAGTGATTTGGATTTAGGGGTTATGTCAGACGGAAAGATGAATAAGAGGCGCCACACCAAAAATACCAGCTTTTGTTCCCGAAAATCCAATAGAACTAGGAAAGAAAACAAAAGGTACAAAGACTGAGTTTGTTTTTGTCTAGGCTTGTATTGGTGAATACTATTTTTTGTGAGCGTTTGTATCGCCTTTTTAGTTAACCCTATAGGGTCAGTCATGTAGCCTTCGGGCGTGGATTTTTAAATGAATAAAATGGGACAACATCCCAATTTGATTTTAAAAAAAAAAAGCCTCATCCTTCATGTCACCAAATAAAAAAAGTTTGTTTTCCAATTTTCCTTTAAAGAGTTTTTTTTTTTCTGATGGTCATCGTATTCTTGGTCACCAAATCTTTATTTATGTAAATCTTATGTCTCCTATATGATTTGATCAGCACAGTTCCTTGAGTTTTCCACAGTATTTCATCATCCAGACTCCAGTGATGTCTGATTATAAATTTAAAAATAATCTCCAGCTAAACATTTGTGGATAATTTTTGGTTATTCATAAGCATTAGAATTGAATGAAGTTTTTGTGGTTCACCTTAATGGTTACACATTAACAAATTAATTGGGAGATTTGAGATTACTCCTTTGAGACAAACAATCTGATTGGTGATTTTGATGTTGTAGGACTGCGCGAAGCAAGTAAAGGGCCAGACATCTCATTACTTGCATTCTAGCAACAAGCAGTATTTACCACAGGTATGTTTCTATTTCTGGAATTTTATGGTACATATTTTATTTCTCATTTTCTCGGACTTCTGTTTAGCTAGAAATGATGATGGATCATATTGTGTTATGCTAAGGATGCAAAGAAAAATATGTATTTTACTTCAATTGGTTATCTTTCAAGTATTTACATTTCATTAGAGAGTTATTTTTTTTATGATGTACAATACTCCAATTTTCTTGATTCTTATTGATGATATGTTCCCTTGCAGGAAATTGCAAGCCTGATGCCATGTATTACTTTGGGACAACTCATTTTGGATGCCGGCAAAGAGGATCATTTTGCAATATGCTAAGCATGACAGCTAAATTAGGGAGAACATGTGAGGAGACAATCATCTGATAAACTGTAAAACTGAAACGTGTATGTTTCTATCTCATCAGAGATGTCCGTTACTACGAAACCTGATGTTAATGTCAATAATAAGTTTTTTTTTCTGAATATTTGTAACCATATTTTGCAATTTCTCAAATGTTAGTAATGTGGTTTGTCGAGTGACCCTTATGCCTTATTTATGTTGTTACTCATTTGTTCTGGCCTTTGAATATCATGGAATTTGGTGCTCAGGCTCATTTGCATTTTGTTCTCTGATTTCTGTCTTGTATATTTTCATTCATATCACAGGATTATGGTTTAGTGAAAATCTGACATTTCAACATCAAATAAACTACGTAAATGTTGTCAGTACCCAAGTGAGTATTTAGAAGATGAGTGATTCTAGAAGCCGATTAGGATTCTTTGATGGAGTCCACTTTTGTCCGCATAAGCCTGCCACCTAAGATGCCCAGTCAGGGAGACTTTGTTGATAATTGCTTTACAGATTAAACCCATATTTCAGAGCTTTCTAACAAATGGCAGCAAGGGATTTAACCCATATTTCATCTGTTATATTGTGAGAGATTTCACATATTTTTATTTCTGTTTGATTACTTCCATTGATCACTCTTTTCTCTCGTGAACTACGATTGCATTGAAATCTGATTTGTAACTTTCATTCTTGACTTGTTGAAGATCTGAAAAGTAAAACTTTTATTGTGGTTATGGCTAATTGAAATCTGATGCAACTTTCAATCCATCTGAAGCATTGAATAGCATTGAATATATTTTTTGTTTAATTGTTTCTTCAATTATAAAGTACTCTTATGTTGCTAATTAGCCATCTTCCTTAAGGTGATTGCCATTCTTGCAGTTGAAGTTGAAGTAGGATCACTTTGAGGAGGTTGGTGGGCATATTAGATAAACTAGAACAGAACATCAGTTTATTCCTGCTATCACCAATATTTTTGAAGAAAAACTGTTAAAAGAGGCTTTTCTAAGAAATATTACTTGCTAGTCTCATTTCAATTTCATGAACCTTTTTCAGACACTTGTAAATATTAATTTTTATAAAGCAATAAAAATTCTGGGCACGGACCGATTCCGAGCAATACTCAAGACAACAAACAATTAAGCCTATAAAATAAATAAAAAGTTTTAATTGCTTTTGTGTTTGGATACAATGCAAATGAAGTTCATGCAAATATTCTTCAAAGAAATTCATGAAGATACCCACAGCCCTACATCTCTAAGACCTTCCAAAGTCTACCCTAATCACCTTTGACTGAAAGAAATAATGCAAGTCATCCAAGTTTCTCCCCCACAACAAACTCGTAGCAAAGAAAAAACTTTTTAAGGTGATTCTATCACATAATAACAACATAGTTTTCTTTGATTTCTTCTTCAAATGTCCACAATCACCTTCTCTGTTCAGCATCTCTGATGCAGAAATGGACAGATATCTTAAAGCTATGACAGAGCAGAGTGAGCCACCAAAATAACTCTTGAAAATAGAACAGGATACAACATCCAGCACAAATCTGCATGAAAACGGGTCAGTTTTGATCTGTAACTGGCTGAATGCTGGGATCTAAACTTGAATTAGGTACTTCTGGAGTCCCACTAATCTCCAATGGGAGCTGTGCCACAGGGGGCTCATATCCTGAAACTGCACCACTGCCTCCCCTACCCGGAGACATAGGAGGCATCCCTGATTCCGGAGGAACGCCAAGCTCAGGCCCTGTAGGATTTACAGCGGGTTCTTGTGGGATAGAGTTCGGTGAGGAAAAGTTTGTCGGGCGACGACGGGGTGGTCTGTTTGAAGTCTCATGCCTGTCATAGCTGAGGCTACGACTCCTACTACGACTGCGGCTGTAACTTCGGCTCCTACTGCGGCTCCGACTCCAGCTTCTACTTCTGCTGCGGCTCCGACTCCAACTCCTGCTTCTGCTCCGGCTAGGACTTCTACTATAACCCCATGTCCTAACTTTTTCAGGACTCCGACTGTAGCTTCTGCCTCTGCTCCTGCTTGGAGGACCTCTACGGTCGTCAAAGCGGCCTCGACGGTCCATAGTGTTGTAACGGTCCTGTGGTCCACGATCATTGCGGCCCCATCCAACAGGACCACTACCAGGCCCAGAGAACCCACGTCCTCCCCTGCTCCCACGTCCACCATTGAAGTCCCTTCTTCCAACCCCACGACCACCAAAACCACTGTCTCTCTCACCACCACCACGGCCACCAAAACCACCATCTCTATCACCCCAACCAACAAACCCACCATCTCTATCACCGCGACCATCAAAGCCACCACCATCTCTTTCACCCCCACGGCCACCAAACCGACCAGCATCCCTCTCACCCCCACGGCCTCCAGAACCCCATCGTCCAGGACCAGAGTCCATACGATTCATCCCACCACGGCCCCTGCTAAAGTTTGATGCACCTCGAGAAGCCATCTCACGAACCTCAGGAGGAACTGGCTGGTTTGCCCCCTCCAAAACTTTAACCAGGTCAGCAGCATATTTCCAATCTTGATCAGAGAAAAAGGTGTATGCAAGACCCGTTGCACCAGCCCTTCCAGTTCTCCCGATTCGGTGAACATAATCCTCAACTCCGGTTGGAAAATCATAGTTGATCACCACCCTAGATATCAAGAAGCTCAAAATCATGAGTATGTTGTAGACGCTTGCATGCATGGTTTTATAAGCAGTACGAATCCTACCTTAGATGCACACCTAGGTAATAATTGAAAGAGAACTCACCTGATGTCTTTAATATCAAGCCCCCGAGCAGCGACATCAGTGGCCACTAAAACTGGACATTTACCACTCCTGAACTGATTCAAAACCCAGTCCCTCTCACCCTGAGACTTATCTCCATGAATCGCAGCTGCACCGAAACTGCGCCCAATACTGCGTGCAAGTTGATCACACAACCTCTTTGTTGAGCAAAATATAATGATCTTAGATCCACGCTCTTGGGATCTCAGAATCTGCTCCAAGCGCCGTTGCTTCTGCATTTGTGGGACCACCTCAACATACTGCAAATTTGAAGAGTTGTTAAATAATTAGCAAGTAATTATAATGTCTATACTATAACACCAATAGACCAAAAACACAAGTCTATAAGATACAACCAGTGAACCGGATCAACCAGACCTAACTGCATGATGGGAGTAACCAGGTCCAATACTCTGTTGGGTTAGGCTTAAAATTGGTATAGGTACCAGGGTGTACCTGAAAGCCATTTTGCCCAAGTTGCAGCCACACCTTATTTACTGAGGATGTCTTCATTTTATCACAACTGAATTATTATTTACAATTTGAGAGACTGCAAATTATTATTGCTCACCTGTGTGATGGACTTATTTGCTTCAAGCTCGTTAACACTCCCAATGTTCACTTGAACAGGATTGACCAGTAGATCTCCAGCAATTTTTCTGACCTCCTTAGGCCAGGTTGCTGTATACATCAGAGTCTGCCTGCGAGGAGGGATCTCGTTCACAATCTTCCGGATTTGTGGTTCAAAACCCATATCAAGCATTCGATCTGCCTCGTCAAGTATAAGTAAAGAAACTTGACGGAAGTCTATCTTCTTCATCTCAAGAATGTCATTGAGACGGCCAGGGGTTGCAACAACAATATCTGCTCCCCGCTCTAATTCTTTAAGCTGAGGGCCCTTTGGAGCTCCTCCATATAAACACTGCACGAGTTCCATATGTAAAATGAATGTTATTGAAGTTACCAAGAATCATTATGGAATATAAGGTTATAAGTTTGGCAGAACCCTACCGTGCAAGAGAACCTAGACGCTCGACCAAACTTTATTGCTTCCTCTTGTATTTGGGTTGCAAGCTCCCGAGTTGGAGCCAGAACCAACACAGTTGGGCCATTCTGAGGATTATTTCGGCATCTGTTTAGATGAATAAAAGCAGGAATGAGATAGCCCAAAGTCTTTCCAGACCCTGTTTTGGCAATTGCCACTATGTCTCTCTTTTGTAGTGCAATGGGCCATGTCTGCGCTTGTATCGGGGTAGGAGACGAGAATCCAGCAAAATGTATCTGTCACATCAGGAGAAATCAAGTCGGATTTGAGAAATTGAGCATACAACATAAATAACCGCTTCCACAAGTATCAGTAACTTTTTCTAATTACTTAGCCTTATACGGTAAAAACAATAGCTAAGAAAACCCCATGTGAACACGGTTGCTTACTGAAGCAACTCGAGGCAGCAAAGGGGGGCATTTTGGCCCAAGTGGTGTAGTCAAGAAACAGGAAAGCCCCAGCCACATCATCGTGAGTGATCTGGAAGATAGGCACACCACCTCTCAAAACTTGTCCACAAGAAAATCTCCAACTACAAATTTTGCAACCCAAAAGGACAGAACGGTAGCTGTATATTAGGGTGCATATAGCAGTGCAGCCTACGACATATGCTCCTCTTCTGGAGCAGATATCGCATCTGCGACAAGCGACAACACATGAGCTTAAATTTTTAAGTAAAAAAAGTTAACATCAAAATGGAAAGAAACTAGATTCTTTGATCCGATTCAATATCCAATCAGAGAATGAATCAAATATTAAAACTGAACACCAATTTGTTGCGATACCAATCAAGTAGAGCTCACCTCTCTGAGTATCTCCGGAGGAAATCCAGTGGCTTCAAAGGTCATGAAGGGAGCCGGAACATTGTCACCCTAAGCAATGCAGTTCACAACCACCCAAGTTGATTAAAAAATGCCATTGGATTCATGAGAAGTATTCAAGCAAACTAGTAAATATTGTTTAGCAGAACCCAGCAACATAAAAATCAGATTGTGCCTGAAAAATGACATAGAAACACTTTCTACAGCATCCGATAAGTAACATAGCAGTAAGCCAGTACTTACTGTTAACACTAGTAAAATAAAACACTACAATGAGCATTAAATGTCCTTTGGACATCAAGTAAAAACCCTTCTTTTGAAAACATCTCTGATAATTAACACATTCATTCACAGACATAACTTTTTGGTGAGGTACACTAATAACAATGAAGCCCAAAAATGATCAGCATGACTCATGAGAACAGACAAACGTTAATTACAACAGGTTCTTCAAGAGCAGAGTGTAGATCGTCCACCAACTCAAATCATACTTTTTAATGTAGGTACCATAATTCTACCAGGTTTCCAGGAAAGCACTACACTGAATCACATGTGAATTCTAGCCTCATATATGTAGAGTCTGGCTACAGCCATTATTTTGCAACCGTTTTCCTCTTTCATAATTTACTATCTTTGCTTTTACATACAAGCATTATTGTAATTGGCAATCATATCCAGTAACAGCTAAGTAACAAGTCATGCAAAATCCTGACAAATATTTACACAAAAGTAATAAATAATAAATAAATAAAAAATAAAAAAAAATTTCTTTCACTTTCTAGAAAAGATTCATCAAATCAACGAGTGAAATTTTGTGTCATTCTTGAATACTTGGAAATCCTTGCTTATTTTTCCCAAATAGTCCAGGTACAAAAGGACAGGGCTAACGCTGCCTAAGAGAATAGTGAAGGGCATGATTGCAAGCACTATTAGTGAATCATGAATCGTACTGTAAATCGTAACGTGTGAGATTTCGATTTATTCCTAAATTGTAAGATTTATTAATATATACACTATTATTGTGGATGCCCTTACAAGTCATGTTGGAAAAGTAATAAAAACATGATGTAAGAGATCTTGTCAGTAAGCCAAGCAATGGATTGGGTAGGTTAACCGGTGAACTTGATTAGAAAAGGAAAGATAATCTATGAGATGAGGTTTTACGCCTTTTCTTCTACTTATCCTCTCTCTGCTTTTTTTTTCTCATCTTCTCCATAAACCCAAACTTAAAAGTCACGGGTAGCCGAGGAAGGATGACGATGAATGCTACAGTTGATGAAAAGAAACAATTTTCCCAATTCAAGCACCAAGTTAGTACGAAAGTTGAGATTTTTATCTTCTATGTTTTTTCTTTTTCTTGCATTGGTTTGTTTTGGTCGAGTCTTTGATGGTTGTTTACGGTTTGCTTGTACAAAGCTCTGATCTGTAAAGATGACATTTTGTTGACTTGGAGACAATTCACACTGATTGGCGTGAAACCCAATTTATTGGGTGATTCAGATCGGTTGTAGATCAAGAGTCTAATCGCCAATTTATTTGAGAGCTTCACAGTTCTTCGCATCAAGAAAGTGTAATACATTGATAGAAGCTTTATGAACATCTAACAAGCTTTCTTTGTTCAACTTCAAAAACCTATCAATATCCAATTTCAAACAAATCCTTTTCATTCCACATTCAAGGGCCTAAAGATATTAATCAAAGTAGGGTAAGCCTAAGATTTACTCTGTCGGGAAGGGCCATGGGAGTAGGGGACTCTAATCAAGAAATCCCTGTATCCATATAAAACTTTCCCTTGCCCAAATAGGAATTTTTTGCAAACAAAACATGGATCTGGATAATAAGAACCATAGTGAATTTCAAGCAAATAACTATTGAAGAGTGTCTCCTAGCATATGTAATCATAACGTACGGCTGAAAA
The DNA here is from genome assembly GCA_003290165.1 of Berberis thunbergii. NCBI lineage: Eukaryota > Viridiplantae > Streptophyta > Magnoliopsida > Ranunculales > Berberidaceae > Berberis > Berberis thunbergii. The sequence continues at coordinate 149,424 of QNQO01001435.1, read as the reverse complement.
TCATAATGTAAGGCTGAAACAAACAAATGTGATCTCAACATTAATCAGGATAAGCTATGTACAGACCGTTGCAGTAACTTCATGTTGTCTACGGTAGACTTCAGCAGGTGAAAGATTTACATCCGACAGCGTAAGCATTCTTGATGGTGGTCTCACAGGTGCAACATTGGGGGGAAATGCTTGAACAACAGCACTATTGTACATGTTTGGTGACGGATGCGCTGCTATCATATTCAACCCACCAGAATGACTTGGTGTTACATTTAGTGGCAGACCACCACTCATCCTCATTTCCTGGTTCAGTAGAGAAAAGAAACTAATTGTTACTTATGGGATAATTCATAGGGGGTGGAAAGAATGACACAATAGATGAAAGAAATGGCCTATAATGCAACAATAGCAATTGGAAATTTGAAATAAAATCTATATAACAAATAAGAATGGTGTTTGGGATTGGAGATAAAAGACGGTCAACATTGAAAGTTGGGGAAGATGTTAATGGTGGAGATTCATTATCAACAATCACATTTTTTTTAAAATAAGTTGTGCAAGTAGAAGCGTAAAGAAAATGAACAAAAAGGTGAAAAAGTTGGAGTACATGTGGCAGAGAGAGATTTTTGTATTTTTTTAAATGCAAATCGTCATAACTATCTACTTAGTTGTCGGATTTTAGTAAACTTGGTATAGTTTGAAATGCATTTTGGACAATATTTCCAATGAAACCAATCATTAATACAAACGCTTAAAGTTTTAAATATGCATTTAACGCCGTATGTATTTATTTTTTTTTAAACTGTAATCTAATGCACTTCACGTCGTAAGTATTTTCAATATTAAGATACATTCAAACAAAGATCATGAACTCTGTATTTTGGAAAATCAAAGTTTTGAGAGGATCAATTATGTCAGTTTTAAAATATGTTTTTCTTTTCTAATTGTTTAAAAATTTAACCAAGTTTGAACTATTCCCTCGACCAACCTTCTATCGTGCCAACAACACGGGCAATACAATGGTACCATTACATTACACCTAGCATTTATCCTAGGATGCCAAAAGGTTTTTCTTCACTCACTGCCGATCCTTTGCAAGTAATCACTTTCAAACGGTTCGACGTTATCATTCCAATCTACCACTAAAACCTAGTTAAGGGCGAAAAGCATGGTTCCAGCAAAGAAGCCTCCCAGCAATGCATTGCATGGTTTAAAAAAAACATACTAAAGCTTAGGCACGCCTCAGTATTGGACTACTAATGATAGAGGATTAAGTTTTAAGTACTGAGGCGAAGCAGTATCAGGCTATTACTCCTCAGGGCTTTCAAGCACATAGGCAAAGCCTCTTGGTGGCTCTGTGAAGCTAAGCCAAAGTTATGTGAAGGGTAGGAACTAGGTACTAATTGAGACTTACACATTAATTACACTACCGATGTCTTAGTATACTCAGGTAAAGCAAAGCTCATAATGTGCAAACCTGAGCAAACCAGTATGACATAAACTATATATACATATATGTATGCATATATATAGGAATCATAAAAGTTGTTCATGCTTAATCTCCATAACTAATGACAAAACATTAATACAATAACACGCTGAAACTTTTGAAAAAAAATACCATACAACAAAAAGAACTAGCAAGTGTAAATAAGACATCAATTTGTGAAAATGCAAATCAGGCAAGTGCAATGAGAAATATAGTAGAAGCAAGAAAAACAAAAGAACATTAACAAATAGGAAGACTACACCTTGAGAAAAGCCTATTTTAGAAAATGAAAAAAAAAAAAAAAAAAAAAGATCATTCTTCAAAAATACGTATCTTTCTTGACATTAAAAAAACTACATTCTTGAAATGTCATTATGACATGGAATTAATGTGGCACCCCCTCATTTGTTTTTTTTTTAAAAACACATGAATTTCAAAAAACAAACCAACAAGAATGTGCCACGTCATAATGTCATTTCAAAACGTAGAGACTTTCATTCAATGGAATAACTTATGCATTGGGCACATATGGCAAAGTGTAATAAAGCGCAGGCAAGACTGTTATATCATGAAACGTCTATTTTGTTTTCGCACATTTCCAATATATTTATAAGTTATAAATTAGAGGGGGTGGACGAAACACATGCATGAGAGAGAGGATAAAAAGCAGTGTCTTTAGAATGTACCTGTTGATTCCTAGGTTGCGAGTGAGCATTCATATGCCCTTCCTTATTAGCATTGAAATTGAAGTCATGTCCAACCGTTCCACGTAAATCGTCTTCATTGCCCTTTTTTATACCAATGGGAGGCCCAGCTGATGATTGATTGTGCGCTATTGCCGGTGCCATCTGATTTTGAACTATGGTACCACCCATATGCTGTCGATGAATTGAATCATTACCAGCCAGTGACAGCTGACCTACTGAGCCAGGCACATTGATAGGACTACCGTACTGTTGAGGTCTAACTGAATGCCCACCCAGCGGCGGGTTCTGAATAGAATGAGTTCCAGTTGTTGGATTATGGAGAGAAGAGGCCCCAGAATGTTGGATTTGAGATGAAGGGACTCCAAACTGCTTTCCTTGTCGAAATTCAAAATCATCCCTCGGTTGGAAACTCGTTTTTGACACTTGCGGGGGCTGAAACTGCTGACCATGTGGCGGTAGATACTGTTGTCCCTGTTGATGTGACAAGTGTTGTGCCTGCTGGTGTTGTATTTGTTGCCCTTGCAGATTGAACTTTTGCTGATAGGGCACTTGTTGCAAGTGCTGGTTAGGGTACTGTTGCCCTTGCGGAACTTGCATTTGCTGCCCTTGATGTTGGGGTATTTGCTGACTCAACTGATGTGGTGTCTGCTGACCCAGATGCTGTGGCATTTGCTGACCCACTTGTTGTGTTTGTTGACCTGGATACTGTGATATTTGTTGTCTTAGCTGCTGTTGTGCTGCTTGCTCAGGCTGTTGCATTGGCTGAGCCATTTGTGAGTTTTGTTGTGGCACCGGCTGACTCTGATGTAGAGCAGTTTGTGTCATCTGCGAACCCTGTGTTTGTGATGTTATCTGCCCATGCCATAGCCCAGTTTGGGACATTTGCTGCACCTGGGGTGAATTTGTTGGACTCATTTGCTGTACCTGTTGAGGCAGCATGCCATTTGGTTGTGTTGGCCGGGCTGTGGGTATTGGAGCTAGCTTTGGGGTAGTGGCTACAGGAGGTGGCCCAGGAGGCAATGGAGGAGCCAAAGAGCTGGCCTTTCATATTGAGTAATGTTTGTTTCCGGGTTCCAATAGTACAAAAGGCCAGTGCTTCCATCAATCAGTCCTTTCCATGGTTTTGGAAGGGTGGGATCATCAGGAGCATATCTGGGTCCCGACGAAGTTGGGGCTGAGTCCGCAGTGGCCATGCGGAAATATCCCCACTGTCACAACGCAAATTAAAACCTCATAACCAAGATAAAGAAACTTACTTGCTATAATCATTATACCACATACGCAGATAATGCCCAAAATATATTCCTAATACCACCCTACCAGGTAGTGGCGGAGCCACATACAAGACATGGGGGGCAGTTGTCCCCCCTAAAATTTTTGAAATTCGGATTTAGTATAGTGAATTGTGTATATTTAACTAATTGCCCCCTCCCCCCGCCCCCCCCCCCTTTTGAACATCCTGGCTCCGAAAGAGGAACCACAAATTCCTATTTTAGCATTAGGGTCTACATTGGATAAAACTTTCGCCAACCAATGAGCTTAAATTGGGCACCACACCACACATATTATGCAAAAATGAACTCAAATTAATAATTTTATCTTGCCACCAAAGTCAATATTTTGAACAGCCTATATAACCAAGCATTGCGATAACTATAGGTAAATACTGAAGAAAAATAATAATACATGACCATATGATTCTCGAGCGACCAAAATTTTGGAAAACCGATTATAACCAAGCAACTCCATGAGGCAGATAAGGGATGTAATTAAGTTTAAATTTTAGAAACTCATCAACATATTATATGAATCTCAGAAGGAATAAAAGCTTTTTTCTTTTCTTTCTGTTCATTAATCAAACTAAGGGCAACCAGTTAACCAAGCAGTGCCCTGCTATTGGTAAACGCATGAAATAACTAAGCTAAAATGCTAGATTATAGAAATTTCAAATGGATTTAACTCCTTTAGTGCTAGACACCATGAAAAGTATAAAACGACAATGTAAGCTTGCATGCTAAAATTAGTTGATAAAAAAGATAAAAAAATTTAAACACTAACGATACGATCCTTTAATGATTCAAACTTTGGGAAATTTATCGTAGCCAAGCAATAATACAACACAAGTAAAACGACAAACTTAAGCTTTTAATCACTAGAAATAGATGACAACTTTCAATGAATCAAACCTTGAACAACTAATCGACAAGGTGATGCAACAAAACAACAAAATTATGAATAAATACTCATCCATAAGAGTAACCAACTCGTGCAACCTCCCTACATTACATGCCTAACAGTTTGAATCAAATCTCTGAAGCAAACTCAGCGAAGATTGATGACCAGGAAAATGAAAAACTACACTTTCTCAAGAGCATAAAGCTACCAAAATCTCTGCTGAAGAAACTTTTTTTTTTTGCAATTTTTTAGGGGAAAGGAACAACTAGAGTAAAAATTCCTAAAAAGCAAAACCCAGACTCCAAATTCCACAAAAAGTGACCCTAACATAAAATTATCACAATCAACTACCATTTACAACATGCAGTTTCACGTTAAACAACCACATAATAGTGCTGATTACTCCAATCATAAAATCCATGCAAATTTATTCACAAACACTGCAAAACATTAAATTAAAGATCTCTATTCGAAACCCACTTCGAATCAAACATGCTGAATGTAACATCCATGAACAGAAATCGATCACCTACACATTCATTGCCCTAGAAATGGAAACCCACTTCGAATCAAACATGCTGACTGAAAGATCTGATTATTCGTAACGTGACTTACCTCGCTGAGAGAGAGAGACCGAAACTTAGGGTTTCGGTGTTGCTAAGTACGAATAAACCCTAAAAACCTCTCCTTTTTGTTGTTTTCGAGTTTGATATTTGAGGCCGAAAGATAAAATGGGGAAAGAGATGATCTGTCTCTCCTCTGTTCAGAGCCCTTTAAATGACGTTTGTTTTGGCACGGGTTTGGATCCATCCATGGGCGCGAGATGACGGGCTTTAATCCGACCCAAAATGATGGGTGCATGACTGTGAAGTACGGTTCAAAAACAAAACTGACTAAACCAATAAAAAATGAAAATATGTTTTGGGTTTTAAGTGATTTTAACCGACAAAACTGCACGAATATATATAATATATATTATATGTAAAAGTAATATTCAGTCGATTCGGTTATATAATAATAATATATTATTGGTAAAAACGTATAAAAGTAATAAATTTAATTTAATCGGTCAGTTCGGTTTAGTAACATTTTAGTCGGTATGTTCGGTTTGCAATTTATATAATTAAGATTGTCTTAGTTTGGCTTTCTAGATGCACGGTTAGGTTTATGTCACGGTATAAAAATTTTTGAAATTGATAAAAGTTAATTTAGTTATCGGTTTGACAAAAAATCGAGTTGTAGAGTGAGCAATAGCGAGGGCTTGCAGAGTGAGGGAGGGCTTTGCAGAATTTCGAGGGGACTTTGCAGAGTTTCGAGGGCTTGCAGAGTGAGCGAGAGGGCTGGTGGTGAGCGAGAGACGGCTTTGCAAAGAAAGTGTTTTGCATAGAGAGGGCTTCGACTGTGTTAAGCGAGGGCCGGTGATCTTCTTCCTTCTTCTCTATCTGTCATTGCGAGGGTTTGGTGGCTACTTTTCTCAGATCTGTCCATTGCGAGGGCTTGGTGAGTTTTCTTCTCGGACGGTGGTGAGCGAGGAATAGCAACGGTGGTGAGCTTTTTCTCAGACTATGGAACAGATTTGACAATTTTTTGTGCAATGAGTAATTCCTTTCAGTATTTTTAATCTTACGTATTGCTATGATGCTTGTGTGTTGGTGAAATTGTGCTTGTATGTTTGTGAAATTGTGCTAAATCTTTGGAGAAATGGGTTTTAAATAAGGAAATATTCGTTTGTTGAAAATTGATGGGAAACAATTTGGGATTCGAAGGCCGAGAGGAGGTTTGTTGTTGTTTGAATCGAGCTCGAGAGTTAGAATCAAAGTTTTTGTTAAATTGCAGATGGGATAATGGATTGAGTTTCACACCCTAATGCCTTCTCAACCAGTTGGAAAATCAATAATAGATGGGTTATGATGGTGAAAGAGGCCAATAACGGAGGAATCTTCCTTTCTATTATGGTGGGTTGGGGTTCAGGGACCAAAACTCTAAGGGTGCCAGCTGATGTGGTAGGGACGGGATGGAAACAACTCACCCAAGCTATGAAGGAGGTGGTTTTAACTAAGGTGTCTCAATCTTGTCCTAAGCAGCAAGTTGAAAGATACGGGGTTTCACCTTTGCCAAGAGTAAGTGTTGCCCCACCCTCGTGCCACAGAACTTTTGTTGAGGTAGTGACCACCGATCCTTCAAGTGTGTGCCCTACTCTTGCTGCCAGTAAGGGCCTTTTTGCAACATCCTCTATCCATCGGTATTCCCCCATTGATTTCTTGTCTCAAGTATGGGAAAATCATCTTCTTCCAAATCCCATTGCAAGAAAAAATGTTGTGAGATCGCTGATAGAATTGCCTGATTCAGCGATTCAATGGACACCTGTTGCTATTCCGTTTGGACACACAGCTTTCTTGGTCTTCGCTAACTCTCCACACGTGATCTCATGCAAGGAACACAAGTCGTCTCCTAGGTTGTCGACACTGAGTGATCAGTTTTCCCAGCAATACCCAACGCTTCCCCATTCCCCTGCTTCTTTTGTCGGTTCAGTGGAAAAAGTAGGTAACCCGATGTCTGAGTCAGCTCGTCCATCTCAGCAGGATAAAGGCAAAGGTATTGTTGGGTTTTGCCTTGCCAGGGGCCCAAATCTTATTCGAAGCATAATTTGGCCAAGTCTAATGATTAACAGACATCTGGCAATTATTGGAAGGTCTTATAAGCAGTGTTCTAAAAATCGCTAGGCGTTGGGCGGGCGGCAAGCAAGTGCCTAGCGCCCAAGGGCCTAGGCGATCTTAGGTTTTGTATTATTACTTTAATAATTTACAAAAGTTAAGCATAATATATTATCAATTACATCCAATTTAATGTCAATATACATATGCAAAATTTAACAACACGAAAAATTACCAATCGTGAACAAAATTTATTAAAACTCAAATGACTGAAGTTGGTCATGATGGGTACTTTATATAAATTTGAATTTGTGTACTCTTTTATTTTTCTTCAAATTGCATGAATAACCTCAGTTATGTTTGATAAAATCTACATTAGTAAATTGGTACCGGCAGATTCTTTGAGAATTCCATTAAATAATCATCATTTGCTACATTTAGACATATACTGAATAAAAAATAATTAAATAGTTTATTTCTAAAAAATATGAAAGAAAATAAAATAAGAACACAATCAGCCATATTAAAAAATAAATAAAAAATGGCATAGACCGCCTAGAGTCTGCCTAGACCCCGCCTAGAGTCTGTCTAGATCCCGCCCAGATTGCCCAGAACCGCCCAGACAGCCCGCCCAGCCATTAATCTGGGCGATTTTCCACCTTCTAGCGCCGCCTAGACCGATTTTTAGAACACTGCTTATAAGCGGTGGAAGAATATGTCTTCAACTTGGACGACTTATTGACCAAAATGTCTATGAAGGGCAGCATGGATTGCAAACTGGCTAGAAAAGCCCAACGTGACAGAGTCGTTGAATGGGCTAATTTCTCAGTTTTTCAACTAGATCCAGGTGCATGCTCAACAAAGACCCGTCAAATCAGGCTCAACCAACAAAACAGTGCGGTAGAACTTAAAGGATGTAGCGCCCCTGGAGTCTTCCAACCAGACCCAGGAGTGTTCGGTATCTCTTACTTACCCGTCGGGTTTCGAGCCACCAGCAAAACCATGTGTTGGAGTCCATGGTTTGTCCACAAAAATATGTGTCTCTCATTTGGAGAGTTGCTCATCTACACCAGACCACGTAGGTGCTATCTCTGGCTTCGAGGTCCCATGGACGAAAAATCTTGGGTTTGTTATTCATGACGAACAAATTTCTAGCAAGTCTCCAGGGTTTGTTTCTAGGGTCAATGACAATGTGGAGCTCTCTGTTTCTGACTGTCATTCAACTCAGGAAGAGGTATCAGATCGTTCGTTTTCAAAGAAATTGGTTTGGCAATGGGAGTGGACCTTAGTCAGGATGAAAAAAAGGGCTTTAGATATGGTTCAAGCTGCGGCACATGGTTTAGTATCTGATAAAGCAATGGACAAGTGCAACTACCTCGGGGTCGAAGGTCCTTCATGAACCTCTAAATTCTTTTGTGGAACTGTAGGGGGCTCGGGAATACTGAGGGGCAAAAGGGTTGCCGTAGATTAATTTCAGAGAATCATCCAGATCTTGCTTTCGTTCAGGAATCGAAATTGGAGAGATGCTCTAAAGAATTTATCAAAAAATTGTGGGGTGATAACTCTTTTGATTGGCTATGGTAGAATCCATTGGCAGCTCGGGAGGCCTTTTAGCTATTTGGGATGTTGATCTTTTGCAGAAGAGGGAAGTGTTGAAATAAGTTTTTCGCTTTCTATTCAATTTCAAATGATCTCGGACAACTCTTTTTGGTCAGGGACTAACATTTACGGTCTGTGTGATCATTCACTAAGAGAACACTTCTGGAAATAACTATATGATATTGCTGGTTGGGTGCAATCGCCGTGGGTGTTAACAGGAGACTTCAATTTGTTCGTCATATGAATGAAAAAAATGATGCAGAAGGAGGTCCATGAGCATGCATAAATTCAATAAGTTCATTAATGAGGTGGAACTTGCTGATTTCAGTCTAAAAGGGGGAAAGTTCACATGGTCAAATTGAAGAGATTGTCCTATCATTTGTCCTCTTGGTCGATTTTTGGCTTCGGTAGATTGGATTGACAAATTTGGTGATAAAGTTGAATGGCTCAAGGGTGCAGTAGGTTTTGACCATCACGCGATTTTGCTTGCGAACTCATCTATTGGTGGTTGTACTCGCCTTTTTCATTTGATAATGCTTGGTTTTATCACCCTACCCTAGTAGAGGAGATGAAAGCTTGGTGGAACAACTCAGTAGTCTCTGGCCACCTTGGCTACTATTTATGGTGGAAGCTTATTAAGGCTCTCAGGTGCAACCTTAAAAGTTGGAGGACTAAAGTTTGGGGCAAGACAAATTTATGTATTCAAAATATTTCTCTTTTAATTGCTAACATTGATGTTGAGGAAGAGATCCGAGACCTGACTGCTGAGGAGAGGTCTTGTAGAGTGCAACTGCATCATGAGTGGGCAACATTAATCAAAAGAAATGAGGAGTTTTGTAGGATCGGATCAGGGGTCATCTGGATTTGTCATATGGATCAGGGGTCCAAATTCTTTCATAACTTGGCTAACAGACGCATACTGTTTAACTCTATTGAAGCTCTTAGCATGGGTCAGGAGTTGGTAGTAGATGAAGTCAACATCAAAGAACTTTTGATATTTCATTTCAATGAGTTGTTCTATGAAAATGAGAAGTGGCGACCTTTATTCTCAGGGATTACCTTTAAGCCTATCTCCCAGCCTATGGCTACCTCCTTGGTAGATATTTTTTCAGAGATAGAAATTAGACCGACAATGGAAGATCTAAAATTTGAAGTTTCTCCACGTCTTGATGGTTTTTCAATGGTGTTTTATTTGTAAATGTGGGAGGTAATCGAAATTTATTTTCTGAAAGTTATTAAAGATTTTAACTCGAGAAATTTTCTGGATTGGCGGTTGAATACCACTATCATTTCACTTATTCCCAAATGTGTGGGAATGTGGACAGTCAAAGATTTCAGACCTATCAGTATTTTGAATGGGGCCAATAAGATTGTTGGCTAACAGATTGAAAACAACTCTCCATTCAGTCATTTATCCTTTTCAAAGTGTAGCAGTCAGTGGAAGACGGGTGATTGATAGCCCTTTGATTGCCAATGAACTTATTGATTCTAGGAAAAAACAGGGTATTCCAGGGCTCGTTATCAAACTAGATTTCTCTAAAGCATTTGACAATGTCTCTTGGAAATACTTGGATTTGGTAAGAGCTCGCATGGGGTTTGACTCCAAATGAATTCATTGGCTTCACACTTACAGATCTACAACTAATTTCTCTTTGAAGATTAATGGTCAGCTACATGGGTTTTTTAATGGCTCAAAAGGCTTGCGTCAAGGCGATCCTCCGTCTCCTCTTCTATTTACTATAGCAACAGAAGGTCTAATCCAAATGATTCTTAAAACGGTTGATGCTGGCCTAGTGATAGGATTTTTATGTCGCAGAGGGTAGTTCTTCTGTTTCTATTCTTCAATATGCGGATAATATTATCCTCTTTTGTGATGCCTCCGCTACTCAGGTTCTTGCTCTTAAAAGAATTATAATTTGGTTCGAAGTTATTTTTGCTTTGAAAATAAACTTCCACAAATCAGTGGTGTTGCCTATTGGAAAAGTACCTCATCTGCATCAGTTGACGGGTTTATTTGGTTGTTCAGTGGGTTAGCTTCTAATTAAGTACCTGGGCATGCCTTTGGTTGCTGGGTGTTAGTTTTAAAAGTAAAGTTGTGTGGGATGAGACGATCGAAATGATGGAATCGAAACTACCGTCTTGGAAACGTAAATTTTTCTCTAAAGCAGACAGATTAGCTCTTGTCCAATCCACATTAGCTTCTATCCCTGTGTTCATTTTGTCACTTATCGAGGTTCCTTCCTCAATAGCGGCCAAGATGGAATAGATCATGTGCGATTTTCTTTGGGGTTCCACTCAAAACTCTAGAAAGATGCATTTAGTGGGTTGGGAAAAAATTTGTTGCTCCAAATCTCGAGGTGGTTTAGGCATTCGCCAGGTGTTCACATGCAATTTTGCATTACTTTCCAAGTGGCTTTGGCGATTTGCAGAAGAAAATGATAATTTATGGAGATCTCCCATTATTAATAAATATGGGCGCAATAGATGGGTTTGGGATAAGATAACTAAATACACTCCCTATGGATGTTCTTAGTGGAAGTCCATCTCCTGGTGCGCAAGTGGTTTCTACCCTCACACATCTCTTCGATGTGGGAATGGCGATCTCATATCTTTATGGCATGATTTATGGTGTAGTAACCAATTCCTGAAGGATCTGTTTCCAATGTTGTTTATCATTAACAACAAACAATATGGGAGTGTGGGCAATTTTTTGTTTAATGGCAATTATTGGGATCTTTCATTTCGAAGACCCCTTAATACTGGGGAACTAGAGGATGTCGTCAATTTAATGCATTTGTTGGATAGACAGATGCTCTCAGAGGGATCTGATAATTTGGTGTGGAAGGGTAAAGGTGTGGGCTTCTCGGTGAAAGAATTTTCTGATATGTTGGATGCCTCTCATTATGAGACTCAATCCAACCCCTTCATTTCCTCTCACAAGAATCTGGTATGTGTGAAAAACATTTTTCGTCGGATAAATTTCTTCAGTTGGTCAGTGTTGCACGAGAGAATCTTGACTAAAGATAGGTTAAGGAAAAGAGGAATCCACACAAGGAGTCTTTGTTTGCTTTGTAATTAGATTGACGAGACGCTGGATCATTTGATGCTTTACTGCAGATTCTCCAAATCCATTTGGAGCAGTTTTTTGTCAGAATTTGGTTTGAGTTTGATGTTTCAAGGCTCAATTTTAGATTGACTAAGTTGGTGGTCCCAAGCTAATCCTTCCCGACGGGCATAGTGATCATGGCGTAGGGTTCCTCACGTGCTCATGTGGTGTATGTGGAAACTGGAAGGAAAAAAAATATGATGGTATTTGAAGGGCTCAACAGATCAGAGCACTCTATCTTTATCGAGATTAGGGAATTGTTATGGAGGATGGGTTCGGCTTGTAATTTGTTTAGGGATTTGGTTTTTGACACCTTCATGGTGTCTTGGCATTCCTTGATATAGGAATGATTTCCTTTGTATTTTGTTTCACTTTTTTTTTAATAAACATCTTCGTGTTTGAACCAAAAAAAAAATCGGTTTTCAACCCTAGGTCCATGGGCGTGAAGGCCTTCATCTTGGAAAAATAAACAATACTAATTAATGGGAATTGCGGTAATAGTGAAAATAAATTGTGTTATGCTAGCAAGAATTTTTAGTAGAAATAAACATTTGTCGCAAAATTCAATGAAGAAAATGTGTGGCTTTTGACCAGAACAAAAAAAAAAGTATTGTTCATGAGAATGAATACCTGAATGTTTGATTACCTCTAGCATATTTTTCTCGCCACAATTTTGGGGTAAATGTCCAATCGATATTCATTTTGCATTGGGATTAAGGTTATTAATTACATGAAGCAAATAATTGTTTCAATACAGGGACACGAACCTTGATTAAACAGAGGCGCGCGGGAGGCCGGTTTAATGAAATATTTCATTTTGTGTAAAAAAAATTAATTTTTATTGTAATTTCGAATTTTTAACAATATAAATATGCATTTTAAACTTTTAAATATTACGAGTTTAAAATGCTTAACTTATATAATTAAATTTGAAATTACATCAGAAATTTTAAGTTTTTACACAAAACGAGATGACAATCCTTGCACGGGAATGAAGGATAGGAAAGTAAGGAATCAGTGTTTATTGTGCTTTACATTTTATTTCGTCATACACACAATTTTGGTACAATTTGGCAATGTTCTAAAAATCGGTCTAGGCGGCGCCTAGGCGCTAGAAGGTGGAAAACCGCCCAGATTAATGGCTGGGCGGGCTGTCTGGGCAGCTGGGCGGGTCTAGGCGGGTCTGGGCGGGTCTGGGCGATTTTTATTTTTTTATTTTTTTAAAAATTTTTAATATGGCTAATTGTGTTCTTATTTTATTTTATTTCATACTTTTTAATAATAAACTATTTAATTATTTTTATTCAGTATATGTCTAAATGTAGCAAATGATGATTACTTAATGGAATTCTCGAATGATCTGTCGGTACCAATTTTACTAATGTAGATTTTATCAAATATAACTGAGTTTATTTATGCAATTTGAAGAAAAATAAAAGAGTACACATTCAAATTTATATAAAGTACCCATCATGACCAACTTCAGTCATTTGAGTTTTAATAAATTTTGTTCACTATTGGTAATTTTTCATGTTTTTAAATTTTGCATATATATACTGGCATTAAATTGGATGTAATTGATAATGTATTATGCTTAACTTTTGTAAATTATTAAAGTAATAATACAAAACCTAAGACCGCCTAGGTGCCGCCTAGGCGCCCGCCTAGGCCCCTGGGCGCTAGGCACCAGCTCGCCGCCCGCCCAGCGCCTAGCGATTTTTAGAACACTGCAATTTGGAATTTGGTTATTTGCTTTTAGTTCTTTGGCTCTGTGTAGTTTCATTTGCAACTGGTTCTTCTTTGCTTTGGGATGAATGTTGATATCCGAATGGATGTGAATACATTTCTCAGGATTATAGCATATATGTTTCGCAACAAGTTGCTATAGTTAGGCTCCTTGATTTGAGATGGTGTATTGACTGTATTCTTGGCAAGCATGCATGGTTCACAACAATTTGGGATGGTGTAGGTTCTCTTGAGTTTGAGATGGTACAAGGTTTTGGCTCTTTGATTTGAGATGTGAATACAAATTTCATGTACAATTTGGTATTGTTTTAGAAAATTTCATGGTTTTACAGATTTTCTTCTTGGGATAGTTTCATGCATTGGAATGCACTGGAACGAGAAGTAACAATTCTAATTTTTCACTCAAATATGGCTCAAAAGTCCAATTAAGAGTAATGTACATGGTAATCTACATTTCAGTATCTCTCTGCAGTGAACTTAACTTTGTTCCTGGAACATGGGACAATGTAGTTTTAAGTTTTGATGGCCAAGTCAAGCACATCTAACACCAAACTAAACATTACGGGTGTATTGACATGAGAAGCTAGTAGGCTTGTTGTAAGAAAGGATGGACAAAGTAGCATGCACAAAATAGGGTGATTAACTCGATTCATTTTGCAAATAAATTCCTGGAATATCCAGAGGCTATACTGGCCTCCGAACGAGGGGCTTTTGGGCAAGTGGAACTTGGGTTTTGGATAATTCGACGAGGGAAAGCTCACATCGCTATAACCACAAAGTTAAAAAAAAGTAAAAATGGACCTTAAAATGTGAAATATTAAGGTTCTATACAAAACCATCTACTGGTTATTTTAATAAGAATCAAGTTTCATGCACAATGGTTTTGCATCAACATTTTTCACCTGAACACAGTCAAAATTTTCCTCCCTATTACATTTTAACAGTTCTCGAACCATAACATTCTTCACAATACAATGATTGTTTGAGAGAAATCTTAAGCCCGGATCTGCACTAACCGATGTGGAAGCACAACGTGAAGCTGGCAGCAAGGCACAAATTCAGCCCTCAGAAACCTGATAAGCCATTTTCATTGAACAAAAACCAATCAAAAGTAATGCACCTTTCAATATCTCCCTATACTGAAATTTGCTCCTTGCACAGGGTAGTTCTACTGGCCGCACATCTAACACCCAACTATTTGCAGTCGCAACTTGTGACAGACCACCTTTTCGTTTAGACCTACAGTATCTGGAAGATAGGCTTTTTTTTTGAAAGGCTGTCTGGAAGATAGGCTACTTATCAGCTACCAATAATAACTGCGTGGTATCCACCACCCCTTTATGATCAGCATACCAGAAAAGGAAAAGTGATGATCAGCAATAACACGACCTTAATTAGTTTCTTTTGCTCTCTTGCGTGCCAGAAACCGTTCTTTAGCTGCAGCAACTGCATCTTGACTTCGTTTGTGATTCTCTAGTTTGTTCTGGTCGGATGATAGTTGGTCAGCTGTAGTGTTTCCCTTCTGGTTAATATTCAGCTCTGACTTCTTATCTTCGGTTTGAACATTATTCTCAGAATGTGGGGAAGTTTCTGGAGAGCAAGAATTTGCAGGTGGGCCAGTGCTAGTTCCTGGAAAGGCTTCCTCTTCCTGCTTGACTTGGCTGCCAGATTCCCTCATATTAGGTTGTGCCTCATTTGGGGAAGCTTGTTTTCCTGAGGTATCACCTTTTGCTTCTTCTTCTTGCTTAGCTTGCCTGCTAGTTTGAGCCACTTTCGCACCAAAAGCAACATTCTTTGTAAGGTTGAAGTAAAAGTCGCTAATGTCATTCTTCTTAGTAACCTAAAACAGCAATCAATGAGGGATATTAGCTAAATCAACTTAATATGGTCAACTTCTCTGGGGCAGGTGCTATTATGAAATGCAAGTACGACTTTGATTCACCACAAGCCCATCGAGACAGGATGGAAGTACATCAACAATATTTTCTAATGATTCAATGGTCTCACTTTCTACAAATCCCAGGGGTACCTCAAACTTTTGAACCGCAACAACAAAAAAGCTGACAGCTTGGCAAAATATTTTACGTTGTGTTCTATATTATGTCAATCTAGTGTGTAGTGTGTACGTTCTCAAATAGATGTTCTTGCTACCGTATGAGACAATTGTGTACTTGTATAGTTGTATCATAAATCAGTATGTATTGACATAATTCCTATTGCATACCTTCCACAGATGTTAGCATGCTCCGCAAATGTTTCAACATAAATATATTATTTTCTTCTTTATTTCAATCTTTGTTATTGATGCCATCTAAAATATCAAAGACACTGATTTACCAAAATCCAACACGATGAGGAAAACAAATGACGAGGAGTGTCATAGGCATATGCAATGGATGCCACAAATAAGGCTCTTGTTGAGACGTTGACAAATCTGTCTTATTAGAAACAATAGTAGAAGATTAAAAGTAGGAAGACACATACATCGTCTTTCAACTCTCGACGTTCACGCAATTGTTCCTCCATCAACCACTTTTCCTGTTCTGCAAGCTTCTTTTTATATGCACTTGTAACAAACTTGTCTTTGTCCGCAAAGAGGTGATCCTCTTTGTTTCTTTCTTTCACCAGCTTTCTCTCATATATTATTTCATGTTGTCGCTCTCTTTCTTTCGCTTTCTCCATCAATGTTTGTATGTACTTCGACTGCACAATGAAAACAAATAATCTCTCAATAAGACATAACCTGAAGCTCACTTTACAAATACAAAATATGATTTTTACATGCGTGATGTATACACCATGGATGAAACAAAATCCAACAATATAAACAGAGTGCTGCGATTTTTTCTTCAGACAACAGAAATCGTACAACAATTTTATCCATTAATGAAGACGAGGTTCATTAATAGCTTATAGTTTGCCCCCAATTTTTAAAAATAGATCAATAAATCATAAAACGGGAGATAGTCATCTAATTATTACTTATAAACAACAAAACAGGCAAGCAAGAATATTAAAGAGAAAAGCAAATGTATATTAAAGAGAGAGTGAGAAACTTCCGAGAAACAGATACAAACCGAGGGTCTATAGATTAATGAGCCTTGGGAAAATGCAGGAACGAAATGGAACAAACATTACAAACCGACAGGATATATAGTAAAGGAGCCCACTGAACATGCAGGAACAAGAAGGAACATCTCTACAATCCCCTCCCCAATGGTCCCCCATAGCCAATTACATAAATCTTAATCTCCCACACAATCTGATTTACATCCTTGCGAAAATCCAGCCAAATGCACCAACAGGTGGCAGTGGAGACCCATCCCCAGTCCAATTCCTCTTGGACGAAAAGCTGATGCATCAATCTATTTATCCAAGCTTGAAAGTCATCCTCAATTGGGAAGGAGCGACACTAAAAAGAACCAGACTCGTTTAGATTTTTTTATTTTTTTTGAAAGGCAAGCGTACTGCCGGTGGGTATAGAACCCAAGACGTGGAGGTTAAACCACCACAACCTTAACCATCTGATATGATCTGACTCCTTCTGATGTTGTGCAGAATTGGAACAATCCAACCTCAATCTGAAAATGCAATCACAGAGAATACTGGAAGATGATATTGCAGTTTCAGCAATCAAGCATTATCAAGAGAATCACAGGAAGGCAAGACAAAGGATTCACAGGAAGGAAAGATTTATTTGATTGAAATGTAAAGGTTACAATGGTCTGATAGACTAGAATGTACTAGGCACAATTCGAGATTGCCAATCTCCTTATTGAGCAAAGTGCTCACTTGTACAAAGTGTTTACAAAGAAGAATGAATACCCTTCCAGACTCATACATCTCTCTTTATATAAGAGTATTTGCAACAAACTCTAGCAGATTCCAGACTGTTAACAACTTGCTAACAGATTCTTGCTAACAGACACTAACTGACTATCTAACAGAGCACTGACTCTGTCAAGACTCTCTGCTGGCTTCTCGCTGGACTGGCTCTGTCAAGACTCTCCTGCATGGCTAATTGCTGACTCAATACATGACCTGTTATGTATGATACACTGGGGTCTATCAATTCCTCCCCCCAAGAGTAGCACCTTGTCCTCAAGGTGAGATTGAACAAACTATTATAAGCAAGCACCTTAGCAAGCATTCTCTTTGCACTTTCATAGTGTTTCTGCTGCCGATAGAGATTAGCTGAATCTCCTTCTTTGAGTATCGATACCCTTTCATTTCCAGCACATGAAAGATGATCAAAGAAAGCTTGACATTTTACTGCATCCTTGACTCTATAAACTACAATGGCATATCGAGTAGACATGCAACTAGGCTCCAGTTTTACTGCCTTTTCTAAGTACTTTCTCAAGCTTCTATAATTTCCAGCCACTGAATATGCATTGGCAAGATTCACCCAAAAATATGCACCTTTGGGATCTCCTTTTATTGCTGCCAACAAACACTCTTTTGAACCATTTGCAGCTAGACATTGATCCTTGCAAGAATTACAATCTTCAATGCTTAAATTCCCCATGTTTGTGAACATATGACTCTCAACCATGGCCTTGTTGAGAAGGTTCAAACTGATCTGTTGTTCACGTGGAATGCCTTTTACGACAGCTGATGCTATATCCTTAAATGAAAGCTTCTCCAGCGCTAATTGGACGCTTTGAGGGCTGAAAAGAACATCTTTTCTGACAAACCATGCAACACAGTCCCCATCTTGACTGCAAACATTTTCAATTGTTCTCAAAGCATAATGCTGAGTAGTATCATCTTCCCCTTTTCGTAAAATTGATGAAACCATTGCAATCACTGGACTAGGAATCTGCCATCCAGATGTAGATCGCTTGTCTTTTGATGGAGACTTCAGAGTGTTGTTATCTCTACTCTGTTCATTTGGAGTGGATATATAGAAAAGCAATTCGCCCAAATCGGCCATAGAAAACCTTCTCACTTTATCTTGTTTGTCCCTGAGGACATCTGTTAATGATCCCAAAAGTCCAGGACCAGCCAAATTGTTGCCAATGAAAGTAGAGTGTCGAATGACAAACACTTGTGAAAGTAAAGTGTCATTCTTTTTGCTTGGCATGACAGGTCTCACTGAGAGATCAGATGGATGCCAAATCACTTGTGAGAGAATGTTTGATGACTTTGAATTATCAGAATATGGGCCATTACCTGAACCTACTTTACCAAGTTGAGTTTTTGTTTGACTCTCAGCACTAGGTGGCATAGCAGCTACTTCAACATGTTCTGAACACAATTGTTGTTCAGGGGTTTTAAAGTCATCACAAATATCCATATTGACCTCATGTTGGGAATCCAACTGATTTGTTTACTGGTCAGTTACTTCCATTTGTCCGTGAAGGGATGAATTGTGTGAAGAGTCAAATCTATTTCCTGAATGAGTTGTTCCTCCTTCCAACTCCTTAGATTGTTCAGATGCAGAAGCTATGAAGTTTTCTCCCACCCTCCTGTCTTCTACCAATGAAGTTTTCTGCTCCACACCCGCACCTTCCGCCTCCTTGGATTGCTCCGAAGAAGAGACACTTCGTGAGAATATTTCAAAGTCTTTTCTCAACCCATCTAGTCCATGTTCCATGGACTGAAATATCTTTCTCACCTCTAGCATATATCTCATTTGTTCTTCCAAATGATCCTGATTAGTAGTCTTTCCTGTTATCCCAAGAGAACTGCTCTGATACCACTTGATATGATCTGACTCCTTCTGATGTTGTGCAGAATTGGAACAATCCAACCTCAATCTGAAAATGCAATCACAGAGAATACTGGAAGATGATATTGCAGTTTCAGCAATCAAGCATTATCAAGAGAATCACAGGAAGGCAAGACAAAGGATTCACAGGAAGGAAAGATTTATTTGATTGAAATGTAAAGGTTACAATGGTCTGATAGACTAGAATGTACTAGGCACAATTCGAGATTGCCAATCTCCTTATTGAGCAAAGTGCTCACTTGTACAAAGTGTTTACAAAGAAGAATGAATACCCTTCCAGACTCATACATCTCTCTTTATATAAGAGTATTTGCAACAAACTCTAGCAGATTCCAGACTGTTAACAACTTGCTAACAGATTCTTGCTAACAGACACTAACTGACTATCTAACAGAGCACTGACTCTGTCAAGACTCTCTGCTGGCTTCTCGCTGGACTGGCTCTGTCAAGACTCTCCTGCATGGCTAATTGCTGACTCAATACATGACCTGTTATGTATGATACACTGGGGTCTATCAATTCCTCCCCCCAAGAGTAGCACCTTGTCCTCAAGGTGAGATTGAACAAACTATTATAAGCAAGCACCTTAGCAAGCATTCTCTTTGCACTTTCATAGTGTTTCTGCTGCCGATAGAGATTAGCTGAATCTCCTTCTTTGAGTATCGATACCCTTTCATTTCCAGCACATGAAAGATGATCAAAGAAAGCTTGACATTTTACTGCATCCTTGACTCTATAAACTACAATGGCATATCGAGTAGACATGCAACTAGGCTCCAGTTTTACTGCCTTTTCTAAGTACTTTCTCAAGCTTCTATAATTTCCAGCCACTGAATATGCATTGGCAAGATTCACCCAAAAATATGCACCTTTGGGATCTCCTTTTATTGCTGCCAACAAACACTCTTTTGAACCATTTGCAGCTAGACATTGATCCTTGCAAGAATTACAATCTTCAATGCTTAAATTCCCCATGTTTGTGAACATATGACTCTCAACCATGGCCTTGTTGAGAAGGTTCAAACTGATCTGTTGTTCACGTGGAATGCCTTTTACGACAGCTGATGCTATATCCTTAAATGAAAGCTTCTCCAGCGCTAATTGGACGCTTTGAGGGCTGAAAAGAACATCTTTTCTGACAAACCATGCAACACAGTCCCCATCTTGACTGCAAACATTTTCAATTGTTCTCAAAGCATAATGCTGAGTAGTATCATCTTCCCCTTTTCGTAAAATTGATGAAACCATTGCAATCACTGGACTAGGAATCTGCCATCCAGATGTAGATCGCTTGTCTTTTGATGGAGACTTCAGAGTGTTGTTATCTCTACTCTGTTCATTTGGAGTGGATATATAGAAAAGCAATTCGCCCAAATCGGCCATAGAAAACCTTCTCACTTTATCTTGTTTGTCCCTGAGGACATCTGTTAATGATCCCAAAAGTCCAGGACCAGCCAAATTGTTGCCAATGAAAGTAGAGTGTCGAATGACAAACACTTGTGAAAGTAAAGTGTCATTCTTTTTGCTTGGCATGACAGGTCTCACTGAGAGATCAGATGGATGCCAAATCACTTGTGAGAGAATGTTTGATGACTTTGAATTATCAGAATATGGGCCATTACCTGAACCTACTTTACCAAGTTGAGTTTTTGTTTGACTCTCAGCACTAGGTGGCATAGCAGCTACTTCAACATGTTCTGAACACAATTGTTGTTCAGGGGTTTTAAAGTCATCACAAATATCCATATTGACCTCATGTTGGGAATCCAACTGATTTGTTTACTGGTCAGTTACTTCCATTTGTCCGTGAAGGGATGAATTGTGTGAAGAGTCAAATCTATTTCCTGAATGAGTTGTTCCTCCTTCCAACTCCTTAGATTGTTCAGATGCAGAAGCTATGAAGTTTTCTCCCACCCTCCTGTCTTCTACCAATGAAGTTTTCTGCTCCACACCCGCACCTTCCGCCTCCTTGGATTGCTCCGAAGAAGAGACACTTCGTGAGAATATTTCAAAGTCTTTTCTCAACCCATCTAGTCCATGTTCCATGGACTGAAATATCTTTCTCACCTCTAGCATATATCTCATTTGTTCTTCCAAATGATCCTGATTAGTAGTCTTTCCTGTTATCCCAAGAGAACTGCTCTGATACCACTTGATATGATCTGACTCCTTCTGATGTTGTGCAGAATTGGAACAATCCAACCTCAATCTGAAAATGCAATCACAGAGAATACTGGAAGATGATATTGCAGTTTCAGCAATCAAGCATTATCAAGAGAATCACAGGAAGGCAAGACAAAGGATTCACAGGAAGGAAAGATTTATTTGATTGAAATGTAAAGGTTACAATGGTCTGATAGACTAGAATGTACTAGGCACAATTCGAGATTGCCAATCTCCTTATTGAGCAAAGTGCTCACTTGTACAAAGTGTTTACAAAGAAGAATGAATACCCTTCCAGACTCATACATCTCTCTTTATATAAGAGTATTTGCAACAAACTCTAGCAGATTCCAGACTGTTAACAACTTGCTAACAGATTCTTGCTAACAAACACTAACTGACTATCTAACAGAGCACTGACTCTGTCAAGACTCTCTGCTGGCTTCTCGCTGGACTGGCTCTGTCAAGACTCTCCTGCATGGCTAATTGCTGACTCAATACATGACCTGTTATGTATGATACACTGGGGTCTATCACCATCCAATCAGACTACCATTGGCTCTCGTTTAGCAAAGTTACAGAAGAATAAATGATGGATAGTTTCTGGGTTGGAGTAGCACATGGCATGTCACTTGGGCAAAGTAAGGCCACACTTAATGAATTATCAAAAGTCAATATCCTCTGCTTTACAATTGACCAAAGTTTACAAGGATTGCTTTATCCAGAATAAGGGACAGAAAAGTTTATGTTTAAATGCTAATTAGGATGGATGGAAAGTCTGGAAAGGATCAAATTACGGGACTTGACAGAAAATCTACCTTATCATCCCATCCACAAGAGTCTTCCTCTGCATTAAACACTAATGACATGAGAGACTCAATTTAATTAGGAAACATCTTAATCTCTCAGCCCAAGCCGGGAGTTGAGATTCAGACTCAGGCCTAGTTCTGAAGAATTAAAGCATGAAGCCACTGAAGCTTATTGACTGTTGGAAACATATAAGATTGTTAGAAATGTTGGCTCGAATTGAAAAGTGTTTAGTCTCACATCAATGTCAAGTTAATAAAGGATTGGATGTATAGGTTGGGGACAATACCTCTGCTTGAGACATGTTGCGTGGTGGTGGTGCCGGGGGGCTTCGCATTCTTCACCCCCGAGCACAACAAAGATACCTCTCAACCCTTCCAAAGAAACTGACCCAACCACTTATCCAGCCAGAAATACATTGAAGCAGCACTTATCCCCTTACAATACACTTTTGAGCAATGATGGTGTACATGGACTCCATTCTTTTATAAATAAAATAAACATCATACACCAATACTGAAATTCTTAACCATGTTTTTTTTTTCTTTTTTTTCCTAGTAGATTCCTCTAATGCCTTTCTCAGTAATGATGGGGAAAGAGATCAAATGGCATCTTACTCATCAAACTATTTAATGAAATCTGACTTTCAGCCAACTAACAAGAAATATATAATTATTTTTTTTAACTTTTCTTAAATCTGAAAAGTGTTCCATCACGCATGATAAATATCATAATTAAGCAAACATCCTAAAGAATTCAAATAGTTTTGTAATATAGATATCTAATTATTATGTATATAAAGATATCAGATATTGCTAAAAGTACCTTTTTCTCTTGACGCTCTTGTACAAGAGGACGGATCATCTCCTCTTTCATTTGTTCATAAACCCCGTCATAGTCAAACACTGATGGGTCCTCTTCCAAGGCTTTCTTGTGTTGCTCTTCAATCTGTATAAAGGACCATGTTATAAATAAAAGAAAAATATCACGATGACTAGGCGATGATAAAATCGTTATGAAGTTGAATACACGGAATGTTCTTCGGAAAAATCACTTACATCTTTCATAACTTTTTTCTTGGTGGCCTGACGAGCAATCTCTTTATTAACATCATCCTCATCATCATCGCCAAACCCAAGCACGCTGGGCATGGGAAGTTTTGCAGGTTGTTTTTTTTGTTGCGATGGCTTCTTCCTTAGTTGTAGCCCGTAATTTGACATATCGCCTTCCAATCTCACTTAACTCCACTGAACATACAATGGTTAACAAATATTATCAATGTAAATTACAACTTGACATTATAAGGTCAAACAATAAAATACTATAATAACTTCGAAATAAGTGTCACATTCAGAAAGAAATATATAGGTTGGGAGAGGGCTAAAAAAAGCTTGAATACCATAACTCCGTAACAACTTGGAATAAAAAATGTTCATACCTTGGTGCAACCATGAAAGACAAAGTACCGATGAACAAAAGCATGATATGTTGATTCCAATTCAAAGGACAGTCTTTTAAAACAAATATTTACGATTTTATGAGCATATCAATGCAAACAAATCGTCTACGTAACAGATGGAGCACCAAATTGAAGTCAAGGCAGTGTCAACAAACACAAAGTAGCCATTTTTATGAAACTAAAACATGAATCAGTACCGAGTAATCTTTAGCTGAACTGCAATTGTTTGATCAAATTTCTGCCGAGCGAAACAAGTACGAACAATATGTGTTGCACAAGAAAAACCCTATAACCAAAATCATAAAAATCCCATTTTTACATGAGAACACGGGAGAATGAACAATACCCAGATGTTAAATCAACCGTGTGAAGCGAAAACTTGAGTTAACAAAACCCCTAAGGAGTTTTCAGCAGGAGATGTTTGGTTGGAAACCCACAAAAACCCAAATCGAATCGAAATTGATGAAGAATAGGGAAGAGAGATCTTACCTTCGGTTTCGCAAATCGCCAGACGAGTGTCTCTTTGGGATATATAAAGGTGATCAGTAGTTGTCGTTGTAGGTGGTGGTCGTTTGTCTGAAGAAGAAGAGATGTGCGGGTAAAAGAGGATAATGGGTGGGTCGGGTCGAATTATTTTCACCGTTATATGGTGGGTGGATGCTCTTAGGGCTCGTTTGGTTACTCGATGGAATGAGAATGAGAATGGTAATGAGAATAATAATGGTAATGGAAATGATAATATGTATGTTTGGTATACTTTTAAAATGGTAAGGTAGTAATGTAAAAAGGTTTATTGTGGTGACGGGTGAGGTAATGGTGGTGTTTTTAGACAGAGGGTGAGGTGGTGGTGGTTTTTTGTGATAATGGGTGAGATGGTGGTGGCGGGTTTGTGACAGTTGGTGAGGTGGTGGTGGTGGCGGGTGGATTTCATGAGAACAGAGGGAATAAGAGATCACAGGGGAAGAGTGAGGATAGTAAAAATGGTCATTATGTAACCTTAACCATTACAATGGGAATGGTAATGGTCATTCATAGGAGGGAGGTAGAAATGGTCATTACAAACAGATTTGTAATGCAGATTACTATTACAATTATTTTTTGCTTCACCAAACAAATGAATGTAGTTGATTACAATGGTCAACAGGGTAACCAAACACGCCCTTATAGTTTTAGAGGTAGTGCTTTTGAAAATCCCCTGTTATTTTACACTCGCTTCCCCCAAATCAAAGATCGAGCTAGGTTGACCACGAAACTTTATGCAAATTTTTCGAGTTTATCCAACTTTTGTAATATTTCATGCCACGATAATATACCTACAACCACGTGTTTTCGTTTTCATTGCTTTTGAGGAAGTCACTTCCGCCTTTTTAGACCGATACTATTGATCATATGAGATGACGCAACCCTGCAGAGGAATAATTTGTTAGAGAGTCAGACTCACAGTGTCAGGCCAGCCCATTACCATCCATCATCCTATAGATGTTGAAAATCTCTAGGATGATGGATGGTGATGGGCGGGCCAGACTCTCTGAAACTACACGCATAGGAAAGTGGGATGGGAAAAATTGCTAACAAGAGAGAGATGTGGTTTGTGGCAACAGTTGCTACCGAATAGGACGATTTTGATGTGGAGGGGAGGCATGAGTATTTTTGTTGTCATTTTGACATTGTTGGGAGACTTTCTCGTTAAATTAAATGACAATAATGACCATCGACAATTCAATGCTTATCAATAGTTCAATGCTTATGCTTGTCCACAATTTAGATGCACATCGACAATTCAATGCTTATGCTTGATATTCCCAAGTCCCCCAATGACATTGACAAAATCTTCAGGGGAAAGTTATGAAAAGGGGTTATATGTAGGGTATGCCTGGATGCACAAAAAATTGACAATGAAATTGAAACTGTTTATGTGAATCTGATTTCGAGACATCTCCCTCGAACTTGGATTCTCATGAGTAGTAGAAAAAACTACTTATGAATAATCTATTTTTTGTTAGTGAATAGATAACCAAACAGCAGAAATTTGCACAACAAAGGAAATGAATTTCATTTATCAAGAAAAAATGGCTAACTGAACATACCCATAGTGATGACCAATTGATCGTCGACCTTTGCAAATGTGACATAGAAGACATTATCGCTATTTGTTTAAGGGGAAGTGGTTTACAAAAGAAACGAATGAAATAAAACTCGAGGTGCATAGTAAGAAAGTTAGGGTGTCTTTGGTTGCATGAAATCATATGTCATGGAAATCTATGAGGAGACCCCTACATTTTATGCTAAAATGATGTATCAGTCAACATCCACCATTATATTTTATGATCAATAGTGGGAATAAAAGTTTCATGAACACGATAATCACATGCCTTGGGAGACTAAATAGTGTGATTCTCGTGTTCACGGAACTTTCATTTCCATCATTGATAAAAAAATAAAGGTAGCGACTACTCCATACCACCATTTCCTATTTCTCACACCATTATACCCTTCCATGCCACCTGTTTTATTTATCACACCACCATTTTTTTTTTCACAACATTTATATAAATAAAAACCCAAATTTTTTCCCCTCACCATTCAAATCGACGAACGGTTTCTCCCTCCCCCATTCGAAATTCCTCATCTCACATATTCAAATCTATTCCAAATCTCCCCCCACACTCAAATTTCCTCCATCGAAAATCTCTCAAAATCCCCTCAATATCGAAACCCTATTACTCTTTAAAACGCAACAGGTAAAACACGCCACCTCTCAAAATGCAAAACGCATATCTCTTGCGACTCCAATTATTATGTAAGTGAGTCATCCATTATATATTTGGGTTTAGGATTTTTGTTTGGATTGTTTAGGATTTGTTTTTGTGTATTTGTTTTCATCTTTAAAGTATAATTATTCATTTTTTTGTGCAATAAAAGTTTAGTTCGTCCATTAATAATGAAAGTAATTGCGAAGGCGGATTTGGTGGTCACTAAGGCTGCAAATTGGTATTTTCTTATTAGAATGTAGGGAAATGAGATATATAATTGAGGTTACATCTAAATTGGCTAAAGTATTACTTAAAATTAGTTGAATTTATTGTAAAAAAAAACCCTTTTTGAAGTATTTGTTTCATTTTATTTGAAGGTTTATCATGTATTCTGGTGGTCGTGATGTTGGTGGAAATGATGGAGGTGATAAAGGTCACATACGACTCGTGACAGAGTCTGCTCGAAAACGTATAGCAAAAAAAGGCAAATAACAAGTAGAATAACAAAAAAATAATGGAAAAAAAAAGACAAATAAGTGAGAAAGAAGATGAGAGATGAGCAAATGAAGATTCAAATAGATCCTTGATAAGCATATAGACAAGTAATTGTATAGCAAAGTCAACCACAATCAAAAGGGCAAAGAAGCTTGAGTGATGCGAGTGTTGGACATGAAGTTGAGGAGTTAGAAAAGCTTGAGGAGGAAGCAGGGGATGAAAAAGAAACAACCGCAAAAGATGAGACTTTTATCCCGGTGGTCCTGTGAATTGTTGCACATTAGACGATTGATCAAATTCCACATTTCAAATATGCTCAAATATGACAAATATGGTCAAACTCCACATAACAAAAGGCACGAGAAATATGGTAAAGGTAATCCATGGTCAACTCCCACACTTTCACATATTTGAATTTTCGAATTGATTAAATCAATGGCTTTATATGCCACCGACCCATAAAGTAGGCCAAATAAAGTGAAGTTATGGTTAGTATTCACCTTTGTCGGACAATGCTGAAATGACAACTCGATTTCGATCATATCATGCATCTTTGTCCAGACATTAAGGAATGTACTTTGTGAGTTTTCTAGCGAGTGCTTCAACTTCGAGTGTGCACCTTTAACTCGACCTGTTATCCGTTGCCTAAAATGCATAAATTTATCGGTCCATGCACTGACAAATTACTCCTTATGGGGATACCAGTTGTCTTGAGATATTCTAACCACTTTTGGAATTTTGCTCATCTTCTATCAAACTCAATTGTGACATTGTTCCATTTATCTTCCATCCTCGATCAAACCCAGTTATTTATCAGTCACAAACATGCTTGGCAATTTGTTTGAATTGAAAATTCCTACAAGTTTTTCCAATGCCCAAGAGTATGACTTTTCCTTCTTAGAACACATAAAACAAAATGCAACATTGAAGGTATTTTCAATGGATATCACACCGACAGTCTAAAACAACGACATCCTGTAATGATTCGTTTTATGCGTGCAATCCATAAGCATTACTTGTGAAAAACATTTGCCAACTAAATAAATTTAGGATGCGCCCAAAAAAAAGGTTGACGACTATATTCCCTTGATCAACAAAATGCCACTCTATATGTGTGCTTCCTCAACAACTCTAGAGTATGTTGCAAAGCCGTCTTGCCTATTTGTTCGAGCACCTTTAGTCGACACAATACATTGTACATGTATTTAAAATTCGAGATCTTATTCAGATACATATCTTTCAGCCGAGATAAGATATTGCGATGACTCAAATCGGACTACGCCATATTCTGCACATAAATCACATAATCTATATTCAATTTTCCAGCAAACGAATGACCAAGTGACTTTGATCGAAGATGATTGTGTATTCCACATGTCACTTGCAACCTCCAATCATCATTATCCAGTGGGATCTCTCTCAACTGAAAATTGCACCCATACTTATTTGCACTGTTTGATCAAACATTATTCTTTAGAACCCACGAGGTCCCCACTATAATTTGCTAAAATTTATCTTCTATGATTTTTCAAAGTGATTTTTCATAAAATAGTTGTTTGGAGGCTTCACATAGGTGTTGGACCGGGAACCTAAAGAATCAAAGTTGGCTCCCTTAGAACCCACGGGCCCCCCCTATAATTTGCTAATGCTAGTTGTACTTATCATCAAAATCATTTTTAACGTGTCTAATGGGAAAAATATGTTGGAGAAAACATAGCAGGTGCCAGAGATACAAGTCTGATAGGCTAAAAAAATTTACGAGTTAGAGTTCGTCAACATGTTAGACCTGTTTAAAACCTACATTATTCACGCCATACATAATACAAAAGCAACGCAATAAATTTTGAAGGTAGCCTAACAAGAGATACGAGTATCTCTAATGCTATAACTCCACTTTTCCAAATGAATAGTGGAAATTGTATGTCTTCGATTCTAATTTTACTTTTCAATTTTGCCATCTTTTAATTATATGTAAAACCAAAGAGCAATGAATAGTTTCAGGGGTATTTGCGCCTCTTAATTGAAAATTTATATTACATTTTTGTTACACTTTTGCCCTCCCAAATTTAACTTATTTATAATCAAACCTAGTCACTTTTAATATTCATTAATTACACCTAACTCCATAATATAATTTATTTGACACCCTTCAATTATCTTAAAATTATAAATAGGTCATCACAAATGAAAAATATTATCATACATTTTTTAAAATTACTGAACATCTGCACATGGAGTTAGCTTAACGAGCTTAAACACTATAGCGACAAAAATTATCAAAATTAATATATTGATGTATATGATGCTAAAAGCTTAATAACATGTCACATATTCACCATACTTTTGGCACTCAAATTCAATTTAGCATACTCTTGAAGCATGCGTAGGGCAGAATCCATAAAATCGATAAAGAGTATGGCAAATTCGGAATCAAACAAAATGACTACAAAATTCACCAAAAAATCTAAAGAGCCAGGACAGCGCCAATGGGGCTTTATGTGTATGTGATTGTGTTCGAATGGGGGCAATATAAAGATATGAGGGTATTGGGCCCGGCCTGACGCGCCCCCAACTCTTAAGAATGGTTCAAAATTGACCGGCCCATTAGAGCTTGGGCAGCGGCAGGGAGTTTTCTGTCCGTGTAATTATGTTCGATTGGGTCATTTGAGCATCTCTAAGATGATGGATGGTATTGGACCTGGCATAACTCTCCAGAAAAGTTCGAGTTTAAAAACGCGCGATCTCTTCTTCGGTTAATTGATTTCTTTTCAGAACATTTTCGCAAAAAGCTTCTCCTCTTTATATGATCCTCGCCTGCTCAAGGAGGTTTTAGGGTTAGGGTTTCGAATCACCCCCAAGTAACCACCGCGATACCCACTCTCTCATCACTTTCATCTCTTCATCGATCAATCTCAACTCTTCGTTCAGAATTAGGGCTTGTTGGGTAAGTCTCTTGACTCCTTTTTACTTCACTGTACTTCGTTTTATTGATATAGCTCAGTTAAAGTGGATATTGAACTTGATCTGTACTTGTTTCGATCTGGGGTTTGGAGTCGATTCGGTGAGTTCTAGAAGCAGGGTTCGCTGTTTGGGTCTGGGATGTAAACGTGTTGGGGAAGTTATTGAGAAATTGTTTATTTATTTATTAATGGCCTTTTAATTTTTGAAAAGTTATTGACTTTGACTTTGTGGGGTTTTGGTGTTTAATGGGTTTCTTAGTAGAGAAGGATTGAAGAAGCTATATATAGTTTATACTGACACGGTGTGCGCACGTCATGGCAATGCAGTAGGTTTCATTTGGTGTTTCTGTCTTCTGATTTGATTTTGTTATTGATCCGATACAAATTAGATTGGTTCGCTCACTGTCGGTGATATAAGGTGAGTTACCTGTCTTCCGGGATGGGAGAAACCCCATTGTCGAGATAGTTTTATTTGGTGTATTAATCGTTTGATTGATTTTGGGTTGTGATACAAATTTGATTGGTTTGCTTAGTAGCAACAATTATAAGGCTAGTTTTTGGTCTGTTTTGATTGAGTTTGGAGAAAGGAGAAACCCCATTGACCCAAGGTTAAGAATCAGGTAACTTACCGCCTTTGAAACTTCCAGTTTGTTTAAAATGGATGGTTTGATCTTCAATCTCTCGATTGACCAATTTAGAGGTTATGGAATCTGTAGGTTTTTTCATGATAGGTTTGTCATTTCACATTTAGGGTTCTTGATGACCTCTCTTTAAGTGTACATAGAATCTTCTGACGTCCTTGTGTTTGTTGGAATTACTTATTCTTCTTTAAGGAGTTGCAGTCTTGATATGAAAGGGTACATTGGCCTGGAATGTGGAATGATAGAAAGGCATGTTGGTTTTTTTAGGGTTTCAATCTTAGTGTTTTCAATCAGGAATACCCAAAAAAATTAAATTGTTCGCGTGGTTTTATTTGTAAAATTTCCAACCCAAACTTGTTAGAAGCGCATTCTGTCAGCCTCTCTGGTACCTAGACATAATATGAGCCGGCTCTTGTAACTTTTTTTATCTAGTATCGTCGCACATGATCTTAGCTTCACAAGAAAAATCATGCTATAACATTATCTTTTGTGGTGTTTTAAGGATTATATTTTATGTTATATTATTTTTATTTTATGTGTTTGTTTATTGCCTAGGAACTAGGAAGGATTGGATTAGTTGTATATTTGTGTTTTTGTTCTTTTGTAAATGATCCAATTGTAAGGTAGATTCTGATTTGTTTGACTTTCGATACAAGGTATTAAGTCGCACCATCCGAGAACCCTCTCTCCTATTGGAAAGTTGAAGCAATGGATAAAGGAACTCCCGAGTATGTTGTTGACCAGGGCCTGTACTATCCTGCTGCCCCCAACTACTATGGGTATTACTGTACAGGACCTACAGGTACTATTTTCTTTATATTTTTCAGTTTGATTAGTGAGATAAACTTTCTTAGTGTGGGTTATAATCAATGATGTATTTTATTTGGTTAGGATATGAATCATCTAGCGAATGGGATGACCACCAAAGGTTTTTTGGATTAGGTGGTACAGATCCACATTACGCGGTAGGTTTGGTTCCGACTAAGTTAGCTCTTTCTTTTGACTATCTCCTGTTGTTTCTGACTGTTGTTGCTTTTGTTTCAGGGTATGCTTGTTGAAAATTTGCCTTATGTATATTACACACCCAGCTACGACTATACACAGTCTCCTTACAACCCATACAATCCTTATGTACCTGGTGCTATAGTGGGAGTTGATGGCTCATATATAGGGGAGCAACAGTATTACTCTGGGCCTGCTTATGAACATTCTACACCTTCTCCCGCTTATTACCCTTGTGCTCTTCAGTCCATAGATAATATTCCAACTAGTGCACTGGAACCTCATGTGTTAAATGCCAGTGCATCAGGTGCCATTCAACCTGGTATGCCTGGTTTAAAGCATCCTTCATCAGCACTTATGGGTAAGACCAATGCCCCTTCAAAACCTTCAACAGGGAACGTGAAATCAAAGCTTGCCAATAATGATTACAAACAGGCCCATTCCTTTCCTAAAACATCAGATGCAACTGTGACCAAGCAGCCTGTGCCATACACAAGCATTACGTCAAATGGTGCACACTTGACTCCATCATTGGCTGGTCAGGTATGAAGTACTTATGAGTTATGACCTAATTGTTTTTAAAGTCTACTGTACACTTTCAATGTAGCTGCTGTAGAACCATAGTCAGTTATTGGTCATATTTGATATCATAAATATGCTACGTTGATGGTATATTTGTCTAACCATTCTGTATCAGAACCTAATTCTTACTATATGGTATTTTTCACAGAATAAAGCTGTTTCTGGTGTCACTCATGCTACAAATCAATTTTTGCCTTCTCCTCTGTATGCTCCATTTGAAGTTTCCATACCAGTTAGTGATGGTACATCCAACTTCGAAGTTATTGGAGCTAGGCCGAGGTTACAGTATGAAAAAAATTTATACAATGGGAAGGCAAGCTCGAATTATCAGCATGAACAAAATCGTGGACCCAGAACTAACAAGGATAAAAGCCAGTGGAGGTCAACCATTTCTGTTAAAGCTTATAGAACAGGGGTGGCTTCTCATAATGTGGAGGATAGCATCACTATACATACTGATCATTATAACAAGGAAGATTTCCCAGCTAACTACACTGATGCAAAATTCTTTGTGATCAAGTCCTACAGTGAGGATGACGTGCATAAAAGCATTAAGTATAATGTTTGGTCCAGTACTTCAAATGGAAACAGAAGGCTGGACAGTGCCTATGAAGATGCAAAGCAAATAGCTTCCGGGAAATCAAGAGGCTGCCCTATTTTCTTGTTCTTCTCAGTGAGTATCCCGCCTTTCCATTGCGTGCACAAATTTCATGATCATGTGATATGTTTTGTATCCCTCGATGTTTTGGTAGTTAAAAAACAGACTATACTGGCTGTTCTAAGCAGCATGATCAGATACTGACCTGCTCGTTTTAAAGCCCTGCTTTGCATGATGTATTTTTATATACCAAATTTCTCTCTTATGATTGTTTTTGCTGAAACAAGGTTCTCTCATGCAGGTTAATGCAAGTGGGCAGTTTTGTGGTGTTGCAGAGATGATTGGTCCTGTTGACTTTCACAAGGATATGGATTTCTGGCAACATGACAAATGGAATGGTAGCTTCCCTGTCAAGTGGCATATAGTAAAGGATGTGCCAAACTCTAACTTTAGGCGCATCATTCTGGAGAACAATGAATATAGACCAGTTACTAATAGCAGAGACACACAAGAGGTAAGGGATAGTGTCTGTTACTCCATTCTTCTTGCCTTTCTGTTTCTTCGTACGTACATACTCTGCTAGGTTACTCTATGGAATACCTCCTAAGCAAAGCAAGTTCTGGTAAACTATTCAGAATGTTGTATTGGTCCCTATTGGATTGCCAAATATCTGCCTGATTTTCTTTGGTGCTAGTATGATAACTAGCTCAAGCAGATTAGAAAGGAAGTCATTTGGTATGTAAGCACTATTGCTGCTGTTATACTCTAAAGATCGGGTTTGGCAATATCTTGAGGTTGTCTCCCCCTCCATTTTGGAGCCATCCAGTTGCACCATATAGTCCTTCCCACAGGTTTTATTAGTATTAGCACTAATTTGTGCAAGTGGTAGTTCAAGTTCCCTAACCAGTCATATTGTCCTTAAATATTTTAATCCAAACTTGTATAGCACTTAGCATGGAATTTTCATTATTTATTGGTAAAACCAGTTATTTTTTGGTAAAAAGGTACAGTGTTTCTGTGTTCTAATGGTTTTTAGTTGCATTTGACACACCTCAAGTGATAGAGAAGATCTAGTTGTACAAGCATTATTTTTCTCTTCTTGTTATGTCACAAAACATTGATTGCCCAAGTCTTCATTGTTTATAATATGCGCTTGTATATGTTGCAGATTTGTTATAAGCAAGGCATGGAGATGCTTCATATATTCAAAAATTATTCCATGAAGACTTCTATATTCGATGACTTCATACATTATGAAGATCGTGAGAAGATTATGATGGAACATAAGGCCAGGTTCCTCAGCAGAAAATTTAACCGTTCATTCTATCTCCCAACATCTGTTCCTACTGAAATATCAACTGTTTCAGCTGACCATTCATGTAGCGTAGATGAGAATGCCATGAACCCCAATGGTTCATATAGCCCTAGCAACATGGTGGCCTCTACTAATGAAGACAACTCATCAAGTACTGAACTGCATAGCTTAGTCGAAGATGCAGATGATGTTACATCAGTTCTGAAGATCGAGTCTCTTGCAATTGATCCGAAGCAACCTGAAGAAGCTAAATCATCAGCTTCAACTGTTGCAGGAGTGGGTATTCAGGAAGCAGTTGATAATATTACTAAGGGCTCGATGCTCATCAAGGGAAATGGCTTAACTGATGCACTCTCTGGGTCTTTAAATGTGGGAACCATTCCTATTCATCTTGAAGGATTCAAGCATGATACATCAAGTAGGCTCGGTGATGGTCGTAGCTTACTGTAATAAAGTAGGAAACTGCCTTGTTCATCCCCAGTTAACATCATGATTGTTCTACTTTGATGTTGTCATACACCATAGTGGGTTTTCTTTGTCCAGGTGTCAGTTCGACTTTTGCAGGAACTTTCTTCTTCATGGTTAAAGTTTTAGATGGGTTGGGACCTGCTTCTTTTGATGAGTTTCTTGTCTTCGTTAAGTTTAAACATGGCAAAAAAAATAAAAATAAAATCCGCCATCTTAGTTTTGTAAGGGTTGGTAGTTAGAGAGCGCTGCTTCCATTATAGGCAGACAGCGTCTAGTGCCAGTGCTGCCATCAGACAGGTATGAACTTTGCACTGAATGGAAAATCCGCTGTCTGAGCTATGCGTGCAGATATTTCGATTCATCTACTTGTTTTTCCTATTTTAAGAGTGGTCATGTACTCTACACCGTGAAAAAATTGTAAGGATATCACTCTTGATTCCATATACTTTGGTAGAAAGGAGAACTAGACATTGTGGGTGCATTCAAGTTTTTCATTTTCACCAAATGTTCTAAATTGACCAAATGCTAAATCAATATTTAGCTTTATTGAATTGCTTTAAACTACGCTCTAAGGCGTGGCGAATAAATTCCCCCATGCCCTTCAAACAACTTGCAAATGAGTAGGGACGGCAAATGGTGCCATCAAACACTGACCAAACCAACTCCCTAGCAATATCAGTTTGTTATTTTATCATTTCTTTTGGTTAAGCTTGCCAAGTTTCAAAACCGATTCATTCAATTTGTTTGATTCTCAGAAAATTGAAGTGAGCATACATTGTATCAGTTGATTTGAAAGTTGGGAAATTGATTTAGCTTGGTTTGCCGTTTCTACTTAACAAATCAGTTTTTGTTTTTGCAATCAGGGTGACGGGTGATGTGATATTGAAAGACGATAAATTTACAAAATATTTACGTATATTACAAAATGAGTAATGCTACGGTGTCTGAGCTAGGTGCTATCAAGTACTTTAGATCTGCATCGAGATAAGAGACAATTCCTATCTCAATGTAAATTTACGATGCTTGATTTGCATCAAACACAACACGAGGCATAAGGCCGGTGCACTTAGAAAAAGCCCCTCAACCAGTCACAAAAATCTGTACCCCAACACTTGTCGTACTTTTGGACAGCTGGATAGGGAAAATAAGGTGGTATCCAAATTTGCTAGCCAACTGTCCACAATTTACTAATTGAGAGCATATCACACTATTTAGCAAATTTAGACAACAAAAATCGTAAAAACCCATTTCAAGAACGTTTTCCACTGTTTACAAGCCCATCTTGACTTAAAAATCCCACTAATTACTCCACCCAAGTAAAGCCAAGGAAAGCTCGAATATATTATATATAAGTGATCTCTCTCTCTGCTTGGAGAAAAAGCATTTTCGCTCCAAATTTCGTAATCTCCACCCAATTTCGCAATTTGATCGTTGTTTAGGTTCGTCTTCGCTCTCACCCTCTCTTTCGTTTCTTTGTTGATCCATCACGCGTTTGTATCCTTTCGTTCTTTAGATGTTTCGATCGATTTTGACCTAATTTTCAAGAATTGCTTACATGCATTTGGGGAAACTCAACCTAAATCCTCTTTAAAAAATTTCTATCGTTTTCTGTAGATAAATTTCAATTAAATCAATCACATGACCTAAGTTGCATCTGTATGGCTTATATCTCTTCATCATGTAACACATAATGTTTGAATGTTTAGATATAGATTTTTTATATGCTTGCTCCTTTTGTTTTTTGGTTAGGTATGGTACATTTGGTTTAACATGTATTTGTGTGATTCATCAGTTTTGTATGAGTTTATTTACATAATTTGGTCATGTTTGGTGTAAGTATACAATACTTAATTGTTGGGGGATTCTACTTTTTTTTACATCCACTTAAAATATGTATAAGGCAACAAAGTAGTTATTTGTTCATTCAATCTGTTCGACAGTCGAGTATAAGTATGACTAATTTCACTTTATAATGCGTTTAATCTCAGAATTGGGCTTTTAAGCTTATTTCGTCTAGTACAGAATTAGAAGGATGTGGGGAGCTTATGTGATACTTCATTTATAGGACTTATGGAAATTCATTATGCATCTATGTCAATGCTTTCCTTATTTCATCTATGATAGAAGTTGAGATGTGGGAAACTTAGTTTGATGTACATCAAATCATGTACTAGTATTTTGTTGAGGCAAGGTATTTTAGTAGGCCATAAAAAGAAGTCAAAGATAATTCAAATGTTAGTTATGTTGTTCGCTGGTTTCATCTTTAGTGCAGCACTTGTAATTCGCTTATGAAACTCACCCTATCTTTCTTTTCTTGGTTAATATTTTGTTCATTTCCTATTCTATAGGCAAGAATGGTAGATTTTGCAGACGGTGAGAGTTCTTTAGGACTGGAAGGTGACAATCAGGTTGCTTCAAACGTCAGTCTTTTGGCTCTAGATTTACCATCAGGCAGAGCCTGCTTGAAGTCAATTGAGGTATATCTTCTTTTCTGCATATAATCAGCTTGCTATGAAATTGAAAGATCATATTGGAATATTGTGCTCCGTATTTCTTTAAAATTGAAAAGATTGGAGTGTTGTAATCCTTACTATTTGTTGCAGTAAACCAACTGTGTTCTTCAGATTATTCCCTAATTTGTTCCTCTGGGTCTTTAAGAGTTGAATTCAAACACTATGTCTGTGATTGGTCGATGGGAAAATTATGAAGGGGAAATCCTTGCTGATGTGTTTGGTAACAATGGGAAAATTTTGTTGGGAATATCCTCAAATGCTTACATGAAGAAGGCATTGACGTATTTGAAAATGACTTGTGAGCATACCATGTATTCTCATGAGCAATATGGGGTGTGAGAAAATGATTTATCTGGAGATAAAGAATCAAGGAATCTACACGAGTCAGTTTTACAATTGTTTATGTTCACCAAATTGCACGAGTAAACTATAAAGATGCCATTAACTTTGTTGTCTTATCATCATGACAATTCATTTCTTAACTCCCCCGTAAAATAGAAGCAAGTTATTCTCATGAATCACTTTTTCAAATTACAATTGCTTCCATATAGATTGTTCAATCTAGTGATCGTTAAATGATATTCCCATGAAAATTTCCCCTTTGCAATGAAAAACAGCCTCACCTCACCTGTTAAAACTGCAAACTTTAGCATTTCTCAGACATCACGGGTGTCAAAATTTATTGTGGAGTCAATAAAATGTATATCCCATATATTTGCTCAAAAAACATATTTTTGTGGAGTTGGGAATATTTTTAAGACATCAAATCTCAAACACATAACACGTTGCTTACTTTTTTGTTGCTTGTTTGATCCAGGGAAATATTGCAAGCTCTTCGCATAGTCAAGTAAGATCCTATTTTGTAGGGATGGGGTTCTTGCCAACTCTTGTTGATAAAGCGATCGAGGAAAATGGTATAGTATACTTACTATTAAAGAAGAATGTTGTTCAAAATGAAGTATGCATAATCAATAGTGTTATATTGTTTTTAAGTATGAATCAACAATCTAGTTTTGACCTGTGAGTCCATGTATTTACTGGTTTATTGATCTCTAGGTAATTCCTTTCTTAAATTAGGTGAAGACAATGCTGACCTTTTATTGGAGACACTTATTGCATATTCTGTAAGTGGATAGTCCTAGAATGATATGCTATACCTTTTTTTTCTATTAACCAAGACACTGCAATAAAATTGTTCCACCTGTCTTTAAAAGTTCAGAGCTAAGATTTATATGATGATAATGAGGACAATCACGTAGAGGTGTTCTATTTAATGGACAGACACGTACTTTGAAAACCTTATCATTAAGCTTGTTTGGCTTTTACAAAAGACAACTTGAAATTAGGAAATAAATGCTTTAAAAGGTATTGGAAGCTTGCACTTTGATGCAAGCTAGGAGTGGGATTAAAAAGAATGCTTCAAGGCTTTAAGGAAGCTATCTTCTTCAAGGGCTTGAACCTACATAAGATGAAAAATCTTATGTAAAATCTAACTCATTAGAAGATTGGCACATGTATATTTTTGTGTTTTTGACTAAGAAATTTGTCTTGTGGTGACCAACTGTTTTCTTCTTCTTTCTACTTTTGAAGCTTCCATTTATTGAATAAAAGAAGAAATAGATGAATGCTTGTGAAGGTTTCATGTTTGAACCATTAATGTCTCATAAGTAGTCCATCAGTTGAATACTAGTTGAAGTTGTGGTCTCATATAGGCACGTTGAATGGTGTAATTGAAATTGCTTCACGATTTTTAGCAATTACATGCATTTGTTGGTATTGAAATTCTCTACATGAATTAGGATAACCAAAAAACAAGTCTTGGGTCCCCAGATTCTTTGGATGAAGTACTTGGTGATTGTAGGAATGGAGGCAGTTCACCTGATTTTGCTATTGACAGGCCAGAAGTCAAGGTACCTCTATCTTGTTTGCATGACATACTACTTATATGGATCACATGAAACTGTTGTTTGTTGCTTTGTTGTGTTATTGTTTATTATTATTATTAGTCATACATAACTAGTTCATCTAAGGAACTGCACATGTTTCATCTCGATCTGTCTCTGTGAAACTGATCAAGAATTGACACATACAATTTTTTTTTTTTTTTTTTTAAATTTTTATTTATTGTATTCTTTCATAAGTTCTTAACCTCCGTTGGCGATTATACCTTTTAAAATGACCTAGGCGATTAAAAACTCTCCCGAATCCTCAGATTCTCTGGATGAGATGCTTGGCAATTGTGAAAATGGAAGCACTTTTGGTGATTTTGTCACTAATGGTTTTGAACTTCAGGTACGTGATTATTGTCTTTCTTATATGATAGTGACTATGTATTTTTTATGTATCCATGTAAAAGTTGTTCGCTCTTTCTCTTTTACAAGGTTCTACATGTTGCATTCAGCTTATCTTCGTCATTTCTTGCAGGAGCTTTATAAATCTTTTAGGTTAACGAGGAAAAAATAACAAATTTCTCAATTATTAACACATAAGAAAAACAATCAAAGCAAATCACCATTTTAAGTGAACATGCAAATCTTATGTTGTGCTATATACCCCAAATATCAAAATGCTAAGAAATTCATTTGGTTGAAAAATGAAAGAAGAATGTGTGACGAAAATTAAGGTACTAATGTTTTATCTTTGTCCATATATTTAATACTAGTTAAATTGGGGTACCGTATGACATATATTGAACATTTTTTCCGATTCCAAAATTATTATATAGCTTTGTTTGGGATCTTGTTATGCTGCCTTCAGAGGTCACACTATGAATGCTTGTTAACGATGTGTTTATTTGAAATGATTAGGTAATTAAAAAGTCAAGTCCTGCATCCTCAGATTCTCTGGATGAACTATTTGGTGACTATATAGATGGAACTAGCTCTAGTAAACTTGCTATAGATGGTCCACAAGTCAAGGTAACCAACTTATTAACTTTGTTTTTGTCTACATAGTTCTAACATTTTTTATTATCTTGTAATAGTTGGACATTTTTGACCTTATTGCTTCTGTTATGACCTTTTGCAGGAGGAGCTTGATTCAGCTGCTGGGTTTTGTGGAGACAAAAGGGCGTCCTTGTTAATGATGAATTTCTCAGAGCAAGAGGTTGACTTTGCAATCCAAAGACTTGGTAACTAAATTTTTTGTTTGTTTTTTTCAGAGCTTAATTTTTTTTTTTTTCACTTTTTCCTGATTTCTATTTATGATTTTGATAAATAGTTAGTTCCTAGTGAAGGTATTTTTGAATTTAAGCTTTCTTGCTTTTGAGGTAGCATGGTTATTTTGGCGTAGTAAGATCGATGCATTTTTCGCCTTCTTCACATTGATGTAATGTAGTGCTTGAAACATTCTTTCTATGATCGACCAATAAAAATGCAGGGTCTCTAATGTAGTGTAGTACTGGGATTCACTCATCCATCCTACTATGATGTAACCAGTGACTTGAAATAGGATGCATGTCATGATGCCAAAAATACACTTGTGGTATTGTGAATTTGCACATTGTTGTTTCCATGGTATCACATTGATATTTGGTTTGAGAAAATTTGAAAGCTTCTTTTCTGATTATGATGTTGAAGAAGACCATAAGGTTTCATGTGCATGTTATTCATATTGTTATTTTCATGGGAGATGAAACTAGTTATGGCACTATGGCTAATCTTGTAAAAGAATGCTACAGTCAAGATAAATCACCGATTCAATTATTTTCTCGAATAAAGACAATATGTGGTTAGGCTGTTTACCAGTTATTGGTTTCTATAATACCTTGCCCAACTTACCCTACTCCACTTTCCAATCAATTCTCCAATCTCATGAATCCCTAACCATTCACACAACCCCCAACACTTTCGAATATCGTAAAGCACCTGCAAAGGTCTTAAACAACCAAAATTAATCCAATTCAATTAGTATCATTAGTATTCTTGTTGAGCATGAAATGTAGAAGAAAGACTTACCCAAAGCGAAAGTTCATCACTGGAAAACCTTATGGGACAGAGTGCTCTTTGCTACCATTTGGGATCTTATGGAAAGAGAGAAATTGCAGAATTTTCAAAGGGAAGCTAAGGAAATCTCACACCTAACTATCAAGTCCTTGGTTTGGCAATGGGGAGTCACTTTGTGAGGGGTCGTTACAGATCAATCTTTTCTATATGGGATAGCTTATTTTCTTTCTAACTGTGTTGCCTGATGTTTTACTTGTTTCCAGCTAGCCGACCCACTTGGTCACTAGCTTTTGCATTTGTCTCTCCTGTTTCCTTTTTTTGGGTATGTTTTTCCTTTTTTAGGGTATGTTTGGTTAGCCATTTTCCTTGGGAAATGAATTTCATTTTCCTTGTTATGCAGATTTTTTGCTGTTTGGTTGTTTATTTATTGTCAGAAAATTGATTCATCATAAGACTGTTTTTCCACTACTCATGAAAACCAAGTCCGAGGGGAAGGCATCGAAATCAAATTCACGGAAATGGTTTCAATTTCTATGTATATTTTCTATGCAACCAATCAGATCCTTAATAAAAGCTTGTTTTATTTCAAGTTGAAAAAAGCTGATAGCTGCAGAAGAATATTTTGTGTGTGGAAGAGTTGCTTATTGAGAAAGAAAAGGATATCTTTAACTTATACAGAGGATTCAAAGAAAAATCACCAGAGCATCAAAGGATGCGGAAAATCAATTAACGGTTGTTGGTCACAGGCGCATTGTTTTTCTTGGTCCAAAACATAGAATTTGTGTCATGAGAGTATTTTGCAGGCATTTAGGATGCCAATAAAGAAATTCTATTCCTAGAGTCGCACGAAGAGTTGGAAGACGATTTCTTCGTGTGATGATCTTTCCATCCTGATGTGCAACTTGAAGGCATGCTTTATTTTGAAGAAGTGGTGGATTCCATATCTTCATCTTCCTACTGTTATTTTTTAAACCTGTTTCCCATAGGAAGGTACTCACCTCTTGGATAATAAAATTAGGAGTGACCTCCATATCTTTCAATAGTTTCATTCATTAAAATGTTACCCCCCAACACACACATGAAAAATCTCTATCAGACACATATTGGGCACTATGACACCCAGCCACACATAAAATAGTTTCATGCTCCATTTTTTCACACATCTTTCAGTAGTTTCATTTATTAAAATGTTACATGCACATTTTGGCAAGTTCTAAGTTAGTAGTACATATACAACAATATTGATTGACAACTAAAAGATTAGGACTAATAATATAACTTATTGCCAAAAAGTAAATAATATTATAATATATAAGTGTTCCTGTATTTAGTCAGACATGTCTGACACCTCGTATCCATGGTCGATATTGGTGTCGGTGTTGCATAGGATAGAAGTAGCTTGGTGTTGATCTACCCACTATAAGACAGTGCTAGAGTACAATTTTTCATTCTAGGTTCATGTTATACTCTTTATCAATTGGTTCACTTAATAAGCAGGCACTCTCAATCTTTAAGCAATTCATACTTTCTTTTTTGCATTTTAGGTGAAGATGCACCTGTCGATGAACTAGTAGATCTCATAGTTGCCGCTCAAATAGCTCAGAGTTCTGGTAACGATGTACCTGACTTAACTGGTAGTGATGACAGAAAGGATCAGGTCTTTTTGTTATTTCATTCTGAACCCCCTCTTTTTGGGCGATTTGGATGTTTATGGTATTTTGTTTTGTATTTAATAAGTGTGACTTTAAACTTACCATTGATAACTAAAATTTTCTACATTGCCACTCAAATTGCTGAAAATGCCAAAATAAATTACTGGAATAAGTAAAACAGGTGGAACTAAACATGTAAATAGCGAGATAGCAGCCGGAGAAACCAAACATTCACTACACCAAATTGGTATTTTTGTAACAACTCCAAAACATTATCACTTTTGAGCTGTAACAGTCCACCAAACAATTTTACACATTTTCACAAACAAAGTGATACAATAATCACCATGAAGACTATGGTGCTACAAATGATACTATTCATGGTGAGTCAATTTATTATATCACTTTTTTGGTAAAACTGTTTACTGAATTTAGTTTTGTCATACAATAATTGTATCACCATGAAGAGTATGGACCGTATGGTGCTACAAGTGATACTATTCATGGTGATCCAATTTATTGTATCATTTTTTTTAAACTGTTTACCGAATTTAGTTTTGACTTGAAATTGTTTGGACTGTTACAGCTCAAAAGTGATATTGTTTTTGGTGATTATAAAAATGCCAATTTGTTGTAGTGATTTGAATTGTAAGTGAGAACTTTTTTATTGACTTGCAACTCTGTGAATGCCATTCATAGATACTAACAGAAACAAATTAGTAAGTGAGATAACCTTTTTAACACTTGGATTCTTAGATTTCTGATGATAGGGAACTGAGAGAAGGTAGGATGATTATTGAGGAAAAAAGTGGATGCATGGGAAGAAAAGATGAGAAAAAAAATCTCACAAGGATGGATACTTTGTTTTCATGTGTTGTCATTTAAATATGTGCCTCTCTCTCTTCTTTTCCTTGCCAGTTTTACCAGTTAATGCCCATTACTCATCTCTATATAATGTTCAAGTATATGACTTTAGCTTGTTGCTTGAATTTCCAGGAGAATGGTACTGAGTCCTTGTTTCATCCTGTGGAGAAGACACTTAGTTTGCTTGAGATGGGTTTCACTGAGGATGAAGTATCTGCAGCTATTGAGAAATATGGTGGGTGGTTTTCACCATGATTTTATGATACATGCAAGGAACTTAATCAGTCCCAACAAATCTTATGCAGACTTTTAGCCATTATGTGGAAATGCCATTTTCTGGTAGTAGGATCTGGAGTGCATGTGTCCAGTTTCTTCTTCCCACTTTGGTTTAGCTTGGTCATTATTGATTCTTTGCTACAAATAATTGTTTGGAAACCAAGGGACATAGGTTTGAGACTTGTGTTTGTTTCAAGTTATGATTGGTATTTCATTGACAAATATGTAAGAAGTTGTTGCTTTCCATGTATTAAATATGTACTTAACCTCATTACCAATTTCTGAATAAACTTGAGAGATTCTGCCAATTTCTCTGATCACACTGAAATCCTTGCTCGACTTTCAGGTGCAGAAGTTCCAGTTGGGGAGCTTGCTGATTCGATATTTGCATACAGAATGGCTGATACCTGCTTTGAGGACCACAAGGTTATTCTTCCTTTTATATTCAAATATAGTGGATTTTTGCATATTTTTCTCTTAATTAATTCAGCTCCATGTTGTGACCTAGAAATTTTGGCACTATAGAAACTCATACATTATACATGGTATTGTGTTAATTTTTAAACTCACTAGTATTCGAGTCTACGGTGAGATGGTTAGGTTTTCAGTTTTCACTAAAAGCTCATCTTGGACTAGACTGCTAGAGAAATGCTCAGACACCAAATTGGCTACTAGTCAACTGATCACTTTAGTTTTGCATTTGTCTTTATGCTTCTTGTCCTTCCGGTGTCGGCAATCCTGAATTTTTAATTAATTTTTTTTAAAATTTTAAAATTTTTAATTTTTAATTAAAATTTTTTAATTTTTTTTAATATTTTTTTTGTGCTTTTGGTATTCTACTCCACATGTTTTTAAAACACTCCAATTAGATTCACTTCACCTGCCTTTGACATTCCATTCCACATGTTACTCAACTTCATTGCCTTTCCCAGTGTTGATTCTAAATGGTGAGGAATCGGGCGAGGGAGGGGGGGGGGGGGTTCAAACCCCCCTCCCTCGCCCGTTTCCTCGCCGCCTAGAACGACTCCTTTCCCAGTCCACTATATTCGACACGCTTTTGGCTCTCAACCACATGCCGCCACTCTT
The DNA here is from genome assembly GCA_003290165.1 of Berberis thunbergii. Taxonomy (NCBI): domain Eukaryota; kingdom Viridiplantae; phylum Streptophyta; class Magnoliopsida; order Ranunculales; family Berberidaceae; genus Berberis; species Berberis thunbergii. Next base: position 104,645 of record QNQO01001435.1, on the reverse strand, counting down.
TCTACTTGCTACAATCTACAGACCTCTACTACCTTACTTCACGACGTTCTAATGCCTGTAAAAAATCACATTAATCAATATTGTGGATTCTAGTTTCACTTGCCTCAGACCCTACAATTTCGCATGCCTCAATATACTCCACCGGACTCCATTTCCGTATTTATATAGCTATTATATATTACAAGAAATTTTGTAGATTGCTATTATATTTATGTGTGTGTGTGCATATTTATATGTACGTCACTACATACTCATAACGCTTGTCAATCAAGCATTAGTCAAATATTGACATATTGTCATTGTTTCCCCACTCTCAATATTATTGGTTTTTTGATAGAATATAATTTAATTAGCCTTCTAGAAGTCCTAGTTTATAGAATTTCTTTGTTAGAATGGTGCAATCTATATACTATATAGAAACTTTTAAGACTTGTTGATCAGTGTCTGCTTATGTTTATCTTTTGCGTGAATGCATGTTTATGCCTGTGCATTGTCGCATGAAGTTCAACACTTAATATTTATTTGCATGTTTGGAATTAATTCATGTGAAGATAATTCAGGATTAGTTGACGTATTTGGATCTGGTCTCTTTTACAGTATACGGTTTCACTCACGGTGAGTGAGTCAGATGCTAATGGTTGGGCAGAAGAACATAGCAAGCGTCGCTCTTTTGATGACATGAAAGTGAAAACTGAACCATCAACTTCATATTCTTTTCTAAACGATGACCTCGATTTCAAAGAAACAGTTAAAGGTAAAAAGCCAAAACATGAGTATGAAGACTATGAAGACTACTCGAATGCCTTCCATGAAACTTCCATGCCTGAAGCAAGAACTTTTGAACCCAAATCTTCCATGCCTTCCTATAAACGGATCAATCAGTTTTCAGAGGATTTGTCAGATAGAATGAAAATTCCTCAACAGTTCAGTTCCACCACTGGTGGAAGTATTGATGCGAAGGTAGCCAAACCTCCTTATTTCTTTTATGGAAATGTCTTGGATGTTTCCTATGACACCTGGTCAAAGCTATCACAATTCATCTATGCAGTTCCTCCTGAGTTTGTTAATACTCAGTTCTTCTCTGCATTAAATAGGAAAGAGGGATATATACACAATCTTCCCACAGAAGACAGATCTTACATCCTCCCTAGGTGTCCTATGTCAATTGAAGATGTGTTCCCACATATAAAGAAGTGGCGGCCTTCATGGGACACTAGAAAACAGTTAAGTTGCATCAGTTCGGATATCAAGGGAACCTCTCAAATATGTGAAAGATTAGGGAGGATGTTATTTGATTCTAGAGGGATGCTCTCAACAGAGCAACAGATGGACTTGCTTCATCATTGCAAGACATGGAACCTTATGTGGATGGGCCAACATAAATTGAGCCCCATTGAGCCTGAACAACTAGAAAGTATATTAGGTTACTCTCTGCAGCACACAGAGATCGTGAGGAACTTAGAGGAAAGACTCAGATTACTCGAGCATTGCTTCCAGACTGACACAGTGGGCTATCATCTCTCAGCTTTGAAGCAGATCTTTCCAAATGGGCTGACGGTGTTATCTCTTTACAGTGGAATTGGAGGTGCAGAAGTTGCTTTACACCGTCTTGGGATTCGTCTTAAGAATGTTGTTTCGATAGAATTATGTGAAACAAATAGACGTATTTTAAGGAATTGGTGGCAGAACACTGGGCAAAAAGGGGAGTTGGAGCAGATTGAAGATATTGGCAGACTGACCAGTAAAAAGCTCAAGAGTCTGGCAAATGATTTTGGTGGGTTTGATCTGGTTATCTGTCAAAACCCATTTACTGGCAGTTCAAAGAACTCTTGCGAAGGCCAGAATCCAGCAGAGTTCAACTTCACTCTGTTTTTCGAGTTTGTCCGTGTTCTGCAGTGTGTCAGGAGTGGACTTGGAAATAGATAGCACATTGTTTCTCGTTTTGTATGAACTCTTTCTTGTTTTATAAACACCTTAACTGCCAGAAGAACATTTACTGTTTCATTATGTGCCTAGTTGCTGGTTAGAAAATAACCCAATGTTGTGGTTGTGGGTGACACCTTATGCTGCTCTTGTTGCTGAGGAAGTTTTGTAGAACCATTTGATAGATATTTCTCATTTTGTCAGAACAATCACCATAAGAGGTGTAATAAGATGTTTGATTCTGCTGACTGAGAACCTCAACCCCTCCTTGTCTCTGACATATGTTGATGGGCTTACATAATGTTGCAACTATATGTAGTTTTCTCCTCTCTTCTTGACAATATATGCATGGTAGTTCTTATATTATCTCAGTTATTAGTGAATTTTTTGTTTGTCATGTAAAACTAGAATAATGACCAAGATCCAATCGGCTGTGAATAGACTTTCAGAGTTCACATTCTAGAAGAAAAAGAACAATTTCTTCGCAACCACAAAAAGTCGATCCTGATTCCCATGTAATCCTTTCGCGAATCGACCATTTACTATAGGAATAGAGATCAGGTTTCATGGTAGAACTTGAAAACGCGGCGCACCAATTGGCAAATCTGATGCCTACTCTCAGTGCTTTAATACCAACTACGCGGTGCAAAATTAATCCAGGTACACAAAACCTTATAATTTTCTCAAATCAAATCATTCAAGTGCTGTTGTTGTCCATAGTAGATTCCAAATAGTCTACTTTTAAGTCTCTAAAAATCTGAGTCACATGGGTCCCTGCCAGAGTTAATCCATAATGTAAACATCTCAAGCTAGAAAAAAAGTCTTTCCCTAATCAAAGCAACATAGATTACAAAGGAAAAGATAGAGAAAGCCACATTATGATAATATAATTTAAGACTAATCATGTTGCATTACAGATTAGCTTTTTGACAATGTAGTAATTATAGCTCTTGCTATGTTATCTTCTTTGGGATCCAAAATGGATCATGTTGAACACAGAAACTAAAAACAAAAGAAGAAAAAAAGCAAAAGTGATGAGTTCCAAATTATAATATTTCTGACATCTTAGTTTCCTACTGGTGATTGTACCAAAGTTGTTAATGAACGATCATTGATTTATAGATAATTGATTTTGCCAGACAGACTTTTGTCTCTTATAATGGAAATCTTACATCATTATTTGTCCTATAGTGATATAATAGTAGTAATAGGATAAGCACATGGGCTATACTACATAGGTTATTGATAAATTTAGGGAGTAAGACTAGGGTGCCCGATACTCTGCCTGGTGGGTGCTAGCATCGTTGATTTAGCATTGAGACAAGTGTTACACTTATTTTGAGGCAAATCAACGATGCTTGACACCCACCAGACATAGCACCAGGCAGGGTACCAGGCATCCTAGATTTTTCCAAATTTAGGTGGTGTTTGTTTTGGCAATGATTGTGATTTCGTTTTTTGAGATAATTTTGGTAAGTTAATTTTAAGAATATTTTGTGAAGTATTTCGTAAAAATTGTGATTGTAATTTTGAAGTTATCGATATAATTTAAAATTTTAATAATTATGTAGAAACATTCTTTTTAAGTATACACAGAGTATTGTATATGAGAATATATTTATTTGGAGTATTTGTCTGTATATGTTTAGAGTTTTATTTTTAGGGTTTGTTTGATTAGTCATTTTCTTTAGGAAATAGATTGAAATTTCTTTATCTTGTTATGCAGATTTTCGTTGTTTGGTTATTATTTACCAATAGAAAATTGATTCTTCGTAAGACAGTTTTCTCACTACTCATGTAAATTCAAGTTCGATGGGAGGTCTTGGAATTGAATTCGAATTCATAGAAGTGAGTTAAAATTTTCATTTCTATTTTCCGTGCAACCAAACATACCTGAAGAACTTACATATTTCGAACTTTTGCTATAACTAACTTGTTTGTTTGAACGATATCTGGGAAACAGTATTGACAATTTTCCTTGTTAATAATGTTTATACGTAGAATTTTCCCTTTGTTATTTTGTTAGATACTTGAAGAGTTGAAAATGATAAATAAGGACCTGGAGTTAAGAGAGAAGTGACTGGAAGTAGAGAAGCTATATATCCTTGCTTTTACTTTTGTTATTTGCAAAGCATTCTCACTGAAAGTGACCCACCACCACCACCCTGTCAGAGATTTCTTATAAGGGTCTATAGATATAAAGTCCTTCAGAAATCCAAGAATCAATCACTTTGAGCACACAACTAGAGGTAATGAAGAACTTTCCATGTAGATGACTTTAGTTGACTTCAATTTAGTGGTCTAATCAGTTTATAGATGAGTTGGGATTCTTGTTGGATTGAATTATGTGATTCTTTGAGGTGTTTGATGTGTTAGCTATGCTCTTGTTCATCTGATTTCAATTGGGATTGTTCAGTTTTTTTTTTTTTTTGATTCTGGGTTTGAACTTTGATGTTTGAACCCTTTGTTTCTTTGTTGTTTGGGGAATTTCAATCTGTTCGTCTTGTTTGCATGGCTTATCTATAATTGGCTTGTAATTATGTTAGCTTTTAATCACTTTAAACATGTATAAATGCAATTGGTTTTTTAGTCTGTTTTCCTGAAATTGAATCTTTGATTTGTTTATAAAGGGAAAATTGAAGAAAACTGACTGAAGGTGACAATTGAGAGAGGTTAGTTTAACTCTGAAAATTTACTCCATTTCCTTTTATATACCAGGCAAGCAATCTGATATTTAATTCTGTAAAAAAAATCCAGACTTTTGCGCCTCTGTTGTCAAATGGGTTCCGAAGGGCCTGCGACCGTAACGGTACATGTTACAGGATTTAAGAAATTCCATGGAGTTACTGAGAATCCTACAGAGACTATTGTTGCCAATTTGAAAGAGTATATGGAGAAAAGGGGTTTGCCCAAAGGGCTAACTCTTGGAAGTTGTAATATTCTTGAGACGGCAGGGGAGGGGGCACGCGAATCCCTTGTACAAATATTGGAATCAACTGTGAGCAAGCCAAACTCTGATTCTCCAAATCCAGGGCAGATTATATTGGTAAGTCGATCCATTGTTTATGGCTATTCTTTCAGCAAACTCCCTACACAGTACTATTGTTGTCTGAAGAAGGTAGTCTGGTAAAGTGCCAAACTCTACATGTAATTTGTTTATCCAATTATAGTTGACAATATTCAATTGGTTTCCCCTTGATAGATTACAGATACTTCAATAATAATATGACTCTTAGACCATGAATCATAAGGTTAAGTTGCTATATTCAGAACATTGAATAGAAGTTGAACTTGGGTCTAGACCATATACTTGTAGATGATAAGTGCATCTAGTTGGCATTCGTTAGTCTCCACAACCTTCAGTGAAGTTCACTGTCTTGAAGTATGATATTCTACTTTGTATGATAACTTTATTGCCCTTTCTTGTATTCATTACTAGCTAACTAAATATCTGTGACTAGTACACGTTTTCTATTAGTCATCCATTGTTGGACACCATTTGGTAATTGCCTACCAGTCACTCTAGCATACTCAATGGGATTTCTTCATCAATTTCGTACAGTTAAAAACGTGTCTTTGTTACATAACTCAGAAATCGGAATGAAGTTAATCACACACTGCTTTCCTTGACCCCTCCATCATATGTTCTCCAGCTTCATTTTGGAGTTAACAGTGGCGCTACAAGATTTGCAATTGAGCAGCAAGCTGTCAATGAAGCTACTTTCCGTTGCCCTGATGAGATGGGATGGAAGCCGCAGGTTAGCTACAATTTTTTGAGCCATTATAGACTAATAAAAACATTATTAGCTATTTGATCCCCCATTTTTGGTGTTTGCTATTCAGAAAGTGCCTATTGTTGAAGAAGATGGACACATTCTGCGAACAAGAGAGGTAATTGGGTGTCTGGTTTTTCTTTTTTTGGAAGCATTCTTGTTATTCTTGTCGTTGTACCTTTTTATTGATTTGCTTTTTGGCATGAATTACCAATCTTGCTGTGCAGTTCAATGTCTTTCTCGTGACATAACAAAATTACAAGATTGCTCGAATCCAATGCAGGCACTTTGTATAATGTTCACTTATCTTTTAACTGCCAACATTTAGTATTGCAAAGCATAACTGTTCATACTGCCTACTAATGACATGTTCCATACAATATTAAACTGCCTCACACACAACATCTTTGCCGAAAACTATCACTTCACACCATTTTCCAGCCAATACCTTGTGCATCCTCTTTACATTTACATTCTCTGCTATTTGTGTCAAGTGTGTAGCCTGATTTAGTAAAAGCAGTCACAAGAGTGTAGCACTGGTTTGGGGTATTTTTTTTACCTTTTCACCTGTCTATATTTAATCACATTTATGATGGCTCTATTGAGTAGTCGAGGGTTGTGAAAGCTAGGCATTGCACTGTTTCTCTTTCACTGCAGGCTGCAGGCACAGCCGTCCTCTGCGGAATCTGTCTTTTCTTCTCTGTTTTCTCTGCTTTTGTGTGTTATTGCTTGATTATGTGTGTGTGTGTGACTAGCAGTTTGTACTCGTCTTGTTCAACAACTCATCCTAGTGCCCATGGACCCCAAAGGAGCTCATTGAAATTGTATTTTGAATCTATCTTGTATCAAGTTTCTTTGTCAAACATCATAACCTTGTGTATGGTTTAATTGAAATTCGACAAACTCCCACACCGCGCCCTCCACCCCCAAATCCTATGTTTTTTTCTCTGAACATCTTCACTCATCTAAGTAAGAAGGTTGTCTCAATGACTGGTCTTCCCAAGTAGCTGAGTAGGAAACTAGTGGGGAAGCACAAAACTAGTAGGGCATGGTGAGACAATACTATTCAAAGTGTCTCATGTTTCAGCTGTTGATCTACCACACACAGATCGTCGGGGGACTTCGGATTTATTCCATCATTTTGTAATTGTTGATTTTGAGATTATAATAGTTTATACTGGATCCGGCTTCATTAACCAAGAAAACAAACAGCTTCGTTTTGACAGTCATAGTTGATGAAAATTTTACAAGTCAAAGTATACTACTTCACTAAAGGCTTAAGATGGATTTGAATGGTTTGTTTAGAAACTAGCAAGGCCTTTTCACCTTCTAATGAACCTCACCCAACTTAGAAGTTCCTATGGTGGTAATGGAAGCTAAACCCATTGGAGAAAAGAGCTTTATTGGCAATGGATTCTCCCACCTTTACAATTCTCAAATATAATTAATTTTTGGTCAATTTTTAGTAGGATAAACTTGCATATTTGGCGTCAGACATTAAAGGATTTTGGCCTTTTAAACAAAAAATAAAATTGATCAATTTTAAAAACTGTGGATAGAACCGAAATTGATATTGTGGGTTACTCCAGTATCATAACATATGATGAAATCCAAGCGAACATTACCCTAACTCTTGCTTATTTGCTAGAGAATATATATGTAAAATTCCATTTTTCTAGAAATTTGTTGTGCACCTTTGGCTATGTGTCAGAGATATGCCAACACATTCTAATGGAGTTAGCTATATGATAGTGTTTTCATAACATCGATGCACTGACCATCTTGGTAGATGGATATTGTTTTCAAGCATTGAAATCTGCCTCTGTTTGTCCCGCCCCATATTCTTACGCTAACCATCATGCAGTTGGCACTGGCAGGGTCAGTATGCTTTGTCATTGATCTTCTGTTTTCCAACCTCTTGCATTTAAGATGCCCATATAAAACGTATGGAATCAGATGCAAGTATGGAGGGTCGATGCCTCCTTTAGTTTGGAAAATGACCATTCCTTTCAGTGAGAATGAACCTGATTCTGCAGAAGGGTTAATCAATTACCAGAAGAGTTTGTAAATATCTTATAGTAATACTTGTTCCATATCTGATACTAATTGTTCAATACAAACTAGTTTGTCCTTTTCTTTTTCCAGCTTCTTGTTGATAATACATTGATAGTGGAAGTGTGGAACACTTTTCAAGTTTTTCCTCCCAATTTTTGAAATGAAGATCGTCTTTTTTTGTGTTCTACAATGATAGATACATTACGTTGCTATGATCCCTATATTTTAAATAGCAACACATTCCATTTTATTTCTAATTTATTTGTTCTTAAATTTTCCCTAAACATGCAGAGTACTGTTCCTGTTGACAAGATCACTAGATCACTTGCAAAGATGGGCTATGAGGTCATGACCTCTTACGATGCAGGCCGTTTCGTGTGCAATTATGTCTACTATCAGTCTCTCCGGTTTGCAGAGCAACATGGAGTCAAATCTCTCTTTGTCCATTTCCCTCTTTTCTTGACCATTGACGAGGAGATCCAAATGAACTTTGCAGCCTCTCTGTTGGATGTTCTAGCATCTTTGAACTGATTTTCCATTACCCTTCATGAAACGAAGTTATCTTGAAGCTTGATGGTTAAGGTAGTTTGGCACACAAGACCAGTGATGTCTACGGGGTAATCTGAGCATGTCAGGAAGGTACCCTATTTGCGACATTCTCATTGGCTTCACACATAAAAAGTGAAACCCCAGGATGTAGGTCGTTGTTATGTTACTGCAAACATACTAGAGTTGTGTCTCTATTTGCAGATAGCGGCATATGAACATCTTATGTACTATATATGCATCGTTAAGCATCCCTATGGTTGGAGTAATGTACATGTGAATGTCTCATACTTATATTGTTGTCTTGTAGGAAATGTTTGTAGCTCTTGTTAAGTTTGTAGTTATCCCTTATTTGTTTGGAAACACCTATATTGTCTTCTTTACTTATGCAGTAAGTTGGCGAGAAGTAACGAGTCTGTGTACTCACTTCCATTATGTTAACACTGACAGAAGGTCCAATAGTCCGCCACTGTAGGACTAGAAAATAGGTGATTAGAAATAATATATCTGCGAGTGGTTCTTTCAATAGGCGAATAGGTAAGAAGTGTCTCAAGATGCCTGCACAGCTATGTCCTATGGGTTTTTGGTGTTGTATTTGGGGTCTTAACAGATTGAATCTGTCAAATTGCTGAAATCCGAAATTTCTATTGGAACAAACTGATATATCTATCTATTACACAATGGTTAGAAATAGACCCATTTTTACATCTCATCACACTATATGGAAGAAAACCCCAAAAGGGATGAAACCTAAGCACAAACAAGACCCGTAACATATAAAGGGTGTTCGTGCACTATACCTCGCTACATTATTACTCAATTTGGTTGCTTGATCTATAGACTATATAACTAACATTCATAATTGCCAGCCTCTGAGACTGACTGAGGATCTCCTTCTAGTAAGCAATCAATAGGAGGAATTGTCAGAGTTTCTTGATTCCCATAAGCATTCCAACAGAAAGGGTCATCCAACAACTCCCCTTCTTCAGGGAAGAGCTCAACCTCTGACATGGTTATATTTGTGCATGGTAGTGAATCGCTGCATGCAAAGTGTATGGGTGGGCTTCGTACGTCATAGGTTCCCTTTATGTTCCTGTAGGAGACGTCTGTCACATACACAGCTGAAGTCTGGTTTTTGCAACCCTTACCCTGGCAGTAGTATTGGTCTACTATAATGCAGTTCCTCACATTCTCCATTTGGACGTTTTCGAATTTTATACCTGTTACTGAACCCATCCCGCCTTGCCATGTCTTGATTCTCACGCCATTGTCCGAGTTCTTTATAAATGCGTTCTGGACTGTTATGTTTGAGACACATGCTTGGGAGTGTTGCACGCCAAGGCTCCCAATGCTAGATTAAAAAAAAAAATGAGAGTGAGAATATTTGCATTCCAGAACAAAAAAAAATCTGAAATACACATGGAGTCTTAAGAGGAAAAATGTTTGTACCTGATCCCGTGACTAGGTCCGCAAGTGATGTTCTCTATATCGACATCTGAGCATCCTGTTCCAATTGACACACAGTCATCCCCTGTTTTGACATTGTTATCAGATTAGCAAGACATACAAATCAGGTGGAAAAAACTGCAAATTGTACTGGGGCAAAGAGAAGTGATCAATAGATTACCATTGGCTATAACGGAGTTGTATATGCCAACAGACTTTGTATTTTCTATGTGGATTCCATCTGTGTTGGGACTAAGACCAGGGGAAGATATGGATAGTCCTTCTATCAACACTCCGTTGCATCCATCAAATTTCATATGGAACTGAGGACTGTTTTGGATTTGTATACCACTGACTGCTAAATTGGAGCTCATGAAGAATCGAATCAACTGTAATACAAAAACAAAGAAGTTCATTAAGATATAGAGTTCATATAGATTATTGAAGATGTAGGCAGATTCTAGCAGAGAATACGTACAGCAGGGCTATCACAAGGTCCGGGTAGTGTTGATCCATTAGGTCCCTGTAATGAAATGTGAACATTAGGAATCATTTTATTCCGAATGTTAATCGAAGTAAATGTGACATAAATTAGTTTAGAATATAGTGAATACCCTGTGAGGCTTGCAAGGCAACTCCCACCATTTCTCTCCATTTCCTTCAATCATTCCTTTTCCTGTAAGAGTCATCCCATCGGCTTTATAAAATACAAGCCATTGCTTAGCACTGTCGGATTTAGGCCAGCTGTCTGGACCATCTGGTGGCATTAGAACTCCGTCGATCTATTCATATGAACAAAGTTCACTATTTCCGTAAAAGTTTGTGAATGTTTCCGTTAGGATGAAGAGAAAGCCAATGTAGATAATGTTCTTACCTGAAACACCAAGCCAGGCTTACATGGGCCAGAGAAAATTGTTGAAGTGATTGTGAACTTGTAATCAGATGGAGCAAGAAGAACACCTGATTCGATTGCACAAGCAGCTTTCCAGGCTGCTCTGAATGCATTCGTATCGTCTGTTGAACCATCTCCTACTGCCCCAAATTCTGTCACATCAAAAACACATGGGCCGGAGGTAGGATCATCATTAGGAGGATCATTTGAAGGAGGATATGCTGGGGATGAAGAGATAGAGCTCCCATTGCTGGAGCTATCACCACCCTTTTGTTTCTTGTGAAAGTGATGTCTTCCATCTACATTTCTCAAACTCATTGAAACTACAATCATAGAAATCCAAACGAAGAACACCCCACGAATGAGCTCCATTGGCACCTGAAACTGATTAACTGTAGAGAACCAATAGTTTTACTAAGTGGGTATCTAGAAAATGACACAAATTTCGCTTTTGGGAGATGTTCAAAGGACTTACATACAACATGGGTACTTGAAAAACAAAGAAGGAATAACCAAGGAAGAGTTAACAGTTACTTAAAAGCCTCAGGTGGGGAGGTCTAGCAAGGACTATTTGTAGCTGATGTTTTCAGCTATACTTTGAGGTCCTCGACGATATCCCCATGCAAACAATGACACGTTTCAAGCTCCGATTGAATGAAACGTCGTTATCGTTTTGTCGACAGTTGGAGTAAGTTGTAGAAGATGAATTAACTGCTAGTTTCATTACAAAATTGTGCATCTCTTTTAGCCTGTTTCTTTCGTTTGTGGTCCAAACATCTCCTGGCTTCTTCATCTTTTTGTTGTTTCATGTGTTGTAGTTTTGGCTTGTGAGTTGGTTTGAAAGGATTCAAGGTTTCCATGCAATGTTGCAAAGAAAAATCGACCAAAAAAGCCCCTGAAAGTTGTCGTTTCATACCGTCAAACAATCCTTGGGATGGAAATGTGTTGTCTCTAGCTACATAATCTATGTTTCCATTTTTTTAGTGCAGACACAGCTTTTTCATGAATCACAAATGCCTTTGGCAGGATTGATCCTAAACTTGTAATAACATCCGTCACAAATCTTATCAGTTAAGCTAGCAATTAATGAAAATACTTCCATCATAGAACAAATACTTGATGTTTTAGCAAACAAACATATTGCCAAATATGCTAGCTTAGTTGATAAGACTTGTGTCGGGTGAATCAAAAGTCTAGTATATAACCCTCTGTCACCCAGTATTATGATTCAGGAATCCATGAAACCTTGTTCATGTTTAAAAACACTACATTATTGAACTAATCCAAAAACCCTACATTATTGATATGTCCAAAATGACTTCATTGCCAAGACATGCAAGGATATTATTCTTTTATGAACCAGAAAATGAAAGGATGGAAAGAGAGATGAGGAAGGATGAATTAATACTAGATTGGGGAATGTGGTCACAAATAGATTGGATTTGTAGTTTGGGAAAATGTTGTTGGTGAATGAAGTGTATGATGTGTTATACATCTCGTGACACTATATTGTACGCTAGCTTCATGTGGTGTGAGCCTTAAAAGTTAAAAGAATAAGAATGAAAAGAGAATAGAAGAGATCGACCATGTCTTGCATGTGTAGTAGGTGATGATACAACAAGAGAATTAAACCAGTCACGGGTGTTTTGATTGATTTCCCCTCTCCAAAACTCATGGTTGTTAGAAGATACTGTATTTTGAGTGGTCAAGCAAGAGAGAAATCTATCTATTCACAATGGACTTGTGGCGGATGAAATCATAAGTTCAGGATTCAAATCCTTAATGCTTACAATACTGTAAAGACCCTAAAATTTGCGATGCTAAAAGTAAAAGATATTCATCCAAATAACCCTCAAAGTAAGCAGAAACCAATTCTACTGTCAAGCAAGTAAAAGAAACTACTTGCAGAGTTTACATTACTGTTAAGAAAACAATGACTCAAAAATACAATGTAATACCTAAGTATAAAACTTACCTTTATGGCGATACTATACCAATTTTTTTTTTTTTTTTTGACGTGGAACGAACTATGATCACACGAATTTTACGTCGAAAAACAATATCATGCAATGAGTATTAAGATGATAATGTGGAAAATGAAAAATGGGACTAGTAGTTTATATAATTGAGAGGTTTATGTTAAATGGTGCATGGAATGATATGTATATGTTGTCTTTGTGTGTCACATGATGACTGTCACGGGTTAGTTAGGTATAGGGTTTATAGTTTTCATGATTTGAGGTTTGATATCACACTTTCATGTTTTGTTCTATTCTGACATAAAGTGATGTTAGATTTTGTGGTTTTTCAGCAATGAATGAATGAATGATGATTCTCTTATTATTCTCTTATAATTTAGGTATAGGGTCATTTTGTGTACACACACCTCTATTGAGATGTTTTTTTTAACCCTTAACCATCCCATCCCAAATGTTGCCGACAGGGTTCGAATCTTGTTGAACTTTTGTTTCCATTCGTCGTAAGTCTACTGCTATTTTGGTAGCCCATTATTCTTATTGAGAATGTAGCATGAGACTCTTTTAATTGGTTTCAAACTCTAATTTACTGTAATTATGACAATCTTCTTCTTACATAACTAATTCTTAAACTCTAAGAAGAAATTCTAGAGGGTGATTCTCACGTGATCGGACCAACTCTACTCTTCTCTAACTTTTTCAAATCCATGAAGAAAAAGATAGAGTGTTTCAATCACGTGCGAACCATCCTCTCAATTATAAATCAATGCTCTCCGACCAGGCTCCCTAGAAACTCTGATATGAAGATTAAAATATTAAAAAATTTAGAGTGATTTGGATTTCTAAGTAGGTTAAACGAAGAGCTTAAACATGTCATCTATGTATTCACGGGTTAGTGTTCTTAGTGTTGTATGATTGTATCACGGGTGGAGGAAGAAAAATAAAAAGGTACATTGATGTGTACCCAAAGAAATCTGTAGAGAGAAAGTGATGGTCTTTTTTATTTGATCCTCTGAACATGGTTTTTGTTTTAATATTTTATTTGAAGGGACAAGAAGGTTGGAAATGTATTGAGACAACATATAGAGATTTTGTAGTTTTCTTTGTAATTTTTTCACCATTTTTTAGAGCAAAAATAAAAACCCAATCTTGTTTTGAAGAGCTTTTTGTATTTGGATCCAGGCAGTTGATTTGATTATGTTTTCGTAAAACTGTATAATCTTTGATCTCTAGCTATTAGAGCATCCACAGTAAGCACCAGAATGAGGGTGCAGGGTGTGTAAATTTTTACATCCTGGACAGTCTATAGTAAGCTCAAAATTCATATCAAATGTTGTTAACAGAGAATTCAAGATATGAAAGCATCGATGGCAAGTCATAAAGAAGGCAATGAATAAATGGTCGAGCATATTACAAGCGATGAATGGGCGACATTATAATGGATGTAACGAAACCGATTGGATAAGCATTTTAATTTCATAGTATATTTTAGGCCTCTAGTCAATTACTTCACCAGTGTTTCCAAAATGTTGCCAAATGCATTCATTCAATCAGGTCATCTTTTAAATTTTCTATGAGTTATCTTTTCCCGCATTGCATGATACCGTGCCACACATTCTACATATCGACCTACTGGTTCTTTGCTTATCTCAACTGGTGTTGGAGTAATCCTACAATATTGGTATGTGTAATCCTGCATAGTGCCCCCTGCTCATCCTCAACAATCATATTATGAAGGATAATACATGTAACCATGATATCGTGCATCTGTCTTGAACTCCAAGTCCTAGCAGATTGGCGAATGACTGCTCAACGCGCTTCTAACACCCAAATGTGTGTTCTACAGCCTTTCTAGCAACTTCTTGCAAGTAATTTTTTAAAATCATAGATGAGCGAAGGACTGTATGTGAAGAGTAAGGCTAGGGAATTAGGCTTTGCAATCAGATTCTGCAACCAAGATTATCATCAGATGAGTTTTTTACAAAGACACACAAATACTTTGGAAATTTTAACATTCTTTCCGAATCATGCCACATCACCTTAGTTGCAAAACATGATTGTGAAAACCTGGTTCCCTAGTAATTTTGGTGTGTGAATACATATCTAGAAGTTCCAAAAAGATGAACTTCCTTGGATTAACAACTGTAATAGGTTTTTACAAGTTTAAACAAATATGAATAAAAGGCTGTGCTGTTCGACTGCCAAACTATCAGACTGTCTAGGAGCTTTACGGAAACTAATATGAGGAAACCAAGGGCAGATACAAACCAAGCCCTAACATACAGTGAGATCCCAACTGACAAACAAACTATGTTGGCATCATATACTGAATAACAATTGGTTTCTTCACCTAATTCAAAGAAGTGATAAACAAATGACTACTTCTGACCTCTCACAAAATCATCACCCAACCAGAATGATTTTCACTATCAAAACCTATCCAAATCCACCATTTCTAACTGAAACAAAGCTATTGTCTCCAACAGATGGCAAGAAAAACAACTCCTCTTTACAGATTTTGCAACACAACTCTCTGACGCTTTATGCTTCTCAAGATAACGGGCAATGCCACCACAAAAGACTCACTTTCTTCCGGTTGTTCCAAGTCTGGGCTTCCCTTTAACTTCAGATTCCTGCCAACCAATAAAAAGCAAAAGAGGTCAAATACAGAATCATAGTGGGAGGGACAAGAGACGATCGAAAATAAGACATGAGCAAGTAAAAACTAGATCAAGTCACTTGTTGCCTGGTAACGAATCAAAGGCACCACATAGGAATGCATTGATTATTGCATTACTTTTTTAATCCTATAACTGTGCATAGAGCAATTCTAGCATTCCCCCTGCCCATTCAGTTTTTCAAGGTCATCCGAAGGTAAGGCAAGTGTTTTCTTTTTTCTTTTTCTTTTTTCCCAAGTGCAAGCAGGGTTTTTATTGGACCCCATAACCATTAAATGCCTTTGGCAGGGTCCGAGTTCTGGACTTCTGATACCATCAGCCACAAGTTTTACGCTGAGCTAGTACCCCGTTGGCAAATTGGGGATTGGCTCTTGAGGCTGAGAAGCTTTGTACAGAGGTCATGTTCATGGTTCTTCTATGGCAACTTGAGGTTGAAAAGCTTTGTATAGAGGTTCTGCTTTTCTATGGAATTGAAAATTCACAAGGGCAAACCGCAAAAGAGTTCCCTTTTAGGGGTTCTTGGTGGATTGGGAAAGCCTTGTCCTTGTGCATTAAACTCTCTTCAGCGTGCAGATATTTATGCTTTTCACTATGCTCATAACCCTCTTAGCTTCAAAATTCAATTGAGTTTGAGCTTTTAAAAATAAATAAATAAATAAACACACTACTACTCCAGACAATAACTCTAATTTGAAAGAGCGGATATACAAAACTACCTGTGGTAGATGGAGGAAAATGTAATTCTTTGCAGTTGAAGGATTATGATTTTCTGCACCCTTACTCCAATCATAAGAAACCTATGAACATCAATGAAAAATTTTGGTAAGTCCCAGTGTGAATAATATAGCCAGGAATCAATAGTCTACTTAAGTCTCTATCTTTTCCAAATAGTCTACTTAAGTCTCTATAAATCTGATATACTTTCTCAAGCACGGCTATATTCCAAGATGTCATCAAAGTGTATTCAATATTACAAGTTTACAACCATTGTTTAATTTCAAGTAAAGTATCTTTTTCATATAAAAGCTATAGAACAATAAATAGAAACGCTAAATGTAGGATGATAAGAAAGACATCAAAGAAAGAAACCATGATGCTCAAGGTAAATTATAGTTTGCCAGAATTACATAAATAGACATACCGCATATGCATATATGGAACCATCATTGTTGAATGCACTGCAAGGTATTGGTTGACTGCACCGGGACATGGCCTGAGGAAAGAAGAAAAAGATTGTATCAGCAAATGGACATATTACAAGGAAAAAAGACCCATTAAAATCTTGTACTTTTTAGCAGAGAAACTTGAAGTGCATTATAACTAGCTACCAAGGACTTGTCAACCAAAGTAACAGACAACCACCGAGTAACCGTGTATCATTACCATCATTTATCAGCTAAAATATATTTTAATTACATTATTAGACGTTTACGGCCATGACCAAGTAAAAGACATATTAGAGATTACTAACTAGCGATGTCATGAAATTTCATTGACTTACAAAACTCCATCCTCGAAAAAAGCACAAAGAAAGTTCATCCCACACAACTTGAGGTAAACAACTTCCACCAATTGCTGCTTATAAATTAGAAAAATACAGCATACTCACAAGTTCTACCCAATTGAGGGTGTACTGCCTAACCTATTGATCAGTTGAATGAAAAGTATTACTTCTGTTTTATCAACAAAACAATATAACACATACAGTCATCTGATAGAATTTAGATTCCAATTTGTTTGTTTACTAATGGAACAATGGATGGTGAACCTACACTATACTCCATTTATCTTTGTACTCTTCTTTCATCTTATAAAATATAAGTCGTACTGTCCATTCAACAATTTACATCATGTTTCAAAGTTAAGCTACATCCAAGTTATGACTGATTCATTGAACTATAAAATAGTAAATTAAAGAGATCAGCTGTACAACCTGATCAATTGACAATTCATATTCTGATTCAAAATAAGGTCCTACATGGCTACAATACATCCTCCAAGGAACAAATTATGCTTGATTTATCAGGCAATAAATTAGTAAACTCAACCCTGTAGATAACCTCTGTAAAACCTAGGGGTGGACATTTAAGACCGAAAACTCGGTCCGATCCAGTTCGGGTTTTCATTATTATTTTAATAGCTAGTCCCAAAGCCCGGCCCGGCCAGGATATGTCGGTCTGGTTGTTGGTTACATTCACATATTCCGGTGGGTACCCAGCCCGAGTATTCAAATAAATTTAGATATAAATACTATACAATGCCTTTTTCTCTACGGTTTTAATCACAAAGAGTCTGACATCTTCCTTTTCGCAAATCCGCTCTCCTCTCTATTCTCCTCTCCGCTTAACCTACCTCGGAAAACGGCTTTCGAAAACTATTACTGCATATCGACATCGGAGGTGGCCCAAACCTAGGGTGTGACTCTTCCTGTTGAGTACACAATTAAGACTTGAAGTTCGTTTACATAGTATGAGAAAGGCAATTATAAAGAATGGGACTAAGTCTTGAGCAACTTTTTTAGATTCTATTAGATTCTTTAATATAGCATCAAGCAGACATGGCAGTATGATCGTTTTGAGTTTCAAAACCTATAAAAGCACAAGACAGGTACCCATTCACACTCAAATCATTTCTTCTATTTTTACTTCAATTGTATGAATCCCCAAATCATCTCTGCTCTTCTTTGATTCCTCTTCTTCTTTGATTCTTTTTTTTTTTTAAATGAGCCTCATTTCAAACTTTCTCATGTAGTCATGTGTCAACAACCGCAATATCATGTTTCGCTTCATGATCATTTACATTGATTCAAATTAAAAGCTACTACATCAATAAAAGCATGAAAATCTCCTTGGAAACACATTTTGCTCAACTTTTACTTCCACCAAACAAATCATATCTTAGCTCTTGGTAGAAGAATCATCTTCTGAGTCCTTTTGCTTTGGATGAATTGCTTGAACCAGGGCCTCCACCTCTTCCTTAACCCGTTCGAACAAATTAGGACATTTAACTTCATCTATTGGAGTATTCTCAGCGATATCATCGCTTGTTCCATGAGTTTCATGGTGGTGGCATGGTGATTTTGGTTGTATGTCTTTCTCTTTGTGAAAGACAACTTCAATTTCCTCTGCGGCTCTTTGGATTAGATTTGGTGCTTTTACATCTTTCTTTTTTTTCTGCCATCATTATCTTTGATTCCTCTTTACTGTTGATTTGGTACTTTATTAGTTTTGTATCTTTGATTTCTTCTGTTTTCTATAATTTATTTGTGTTCAAGTGTACCCATGGTTTATAATTGTTGGATTTGAAATGGGGTTGAAAATGGAGATATAGGTATTGAAATATAGTTGAAAGTAAGTTTGTATTGAATGAATGCTATGAATCTATCATCATGTAATTGAAATGGGTATTGGAGAATCAATGACAAATGCAATAGCTGTTTGATGCAATGGCCTTATTGAATATCAGTTGGATTATATTGATTTTATGTTCCAGGTTGAAACTTCTTGTTCATTGTTCATGGGTACTTTTAGTTGAGTTACAATATATTGAATATATTATCTTCCTGTTCATTATTCATGTAGAAATGGGATTTTGCAGGGTGTTGGAATGAGGTGATGATTACTATAACGGAGACATAATGACAACAAAGACTATGCAACCCATGAAATTTAATGTAGACAAATTGGGCTTGAAGAGGAACATGGAAATGAGAGCATCAGAGGGTCTTATATTGAATAGTTTTGTATTTTGCATAGTTGTGAAGGTGTTATGTGTTTTGTATTTGTAAGGTGTTTTGAGTTTGGATTTGTAAGGAGTTTTTAGTTTGGACTTTAGATACTAGGAATGTTTGATACCCTCTTTGTGTATTCTGGCAAAAAAATAAAAAAATAAAAAATAAAAAAAAATATATATATATATATATATATGTGTGTGTGTGTGTGTATGTAGTTTGGATTTGAACAATAACAGGGCTAAATGGGCTGAAAAACTGGCTTAAAACAATTGGGCTGGAACGAGACCGGCCCAGACAGGCCCGAAAAATCGGTTAACCAAACCCTAGGTTAACCAACTAACCCGGGCCGGGCTCGGTCCTTAAAATTCCAGGTTTTAAACTTTCAGGCCAATCCTCGATTTGGTCTATACGGGTCAGTTAACTGGTCCGGCCCAGCCCTAGTAGAACCTAATCTCACTTTCAATCTTTTAAATGAGTTTTTCTTTAAAAAACACAGACAGATTGCTAAAACAATGTTGACTCTGTCTATTAGATTGCGGAACACAAAATTACACTTGAAGTTTTACACAATGGACTAAGAGAATCACAGGTCAAAAGAAACATTTGCTAACCTTAGTACACCAAACAAAGGTACTTAGTTTAGAATCACATATGCAAGCTTACTAGTATATTGCACAAAATGAAACTAGAACGAATGAATGGTAGATTGGATAAGCATCCAAATCCAAATGAAAATAAGGCAACTGGAAACTGGGAACAAACCTTGAGTCTCTGTTTACTATCCTTGTCCCAAAAATTGAAAGCACCATCAGATCCAGCTGTTGCAAAGGTATGGTGCACCTGCAATTCAGGTAGACCCACAGGCAACACCAAAAAGATTGGATCAGATAACAGGTGATAGTAAAACCTGCTTGAAGCCTAAACTTGAATTAAAGGATTCAGTGAAAAGAATTTAAAAAAAACCTACGTTCATGCGAAAAAACTTTGATGGTTTCCTTTGATCAAATTATGTTCCATCAATATGAAAGATAGCATAATGTAATAATCCTGGGTTGATAAAGAATGACTACAAGGAGACTAATTCACTAACACATACTAGAAATGTTAAAGCTTCAAAAGTGATCCCCTCCATTAGTCAATTCACTGATTATAAGTTCACAACCCCAGTTCCCGGGAAGTTGGACAAATAGGTGTTAAATGGGACTATAAGTGAAGGAATTCAATCTGGAGGATATAATGGATTGGTAAAAGGAATTAGATGAAACAAAAGGTTGCATTCAATTGAATGTAAAAGTTTTCTACTATAATGGAGGTTCGCTATTGAAGATCAAGAAGGTGAGATGGAGGGTTCAAACTTTCAGTACAGGACAAATAAAAAACGGGTTATTTACATTTTGGGTATGCATAATTTAGGCATAATTCACATTGGATACAAAAGTTTTGCATAATTTACATATTGTGTACGAAATTGGTCTTGACAGTTTGTTAAATGACGTCGACTAGGGTCAGACATACCACCCACATTCAGTAAAAACCAAATACCCTAGTAAACGTACCCAAAGTGCAATTATAGAAAAAACATAGTACCCAAAATGCAAAAAACTGAGGAGTACTTAAAGTCTTTTAAAATGTGGGGCGTCTTACCATGTTCAACGTCATTGAACAAATGGTCAAGACTGAATTTCGTACCCAATATGTAATTATGCAAAACTCGTGTACCCAATATGAATTATGCCTAATCATGTGTACCCAAAATGTAAATAATGAGATAGAAAACTAGATCTAATCAAGAGATCTCCTAGGTAGAAGGATAGTGGAATTCATCAACATGGAGAAAAAATATAAAGGAGATACGTAAATTACACTCACTCAAATATGCCCATCAAAGAAGGTAAAACGAAAAGAAAAAAAAAAAAAAAAGTCTTAAAACAACATTTAAAAGATTGGACAAATCTTAGACGTTATCTGCAAAGTTCCGGTATGTTTCCAGATCGATGTCAACATTTTACATTGATCTGGGTTGTGGGAATCAATCTAGCAATCTCAGCATTGATCTTGGCCCCCTGTCCTATTTGTTTCTGGATGACATTTGTTGGTAAATGATGTATTTTCAGTTGATAAAGGATTCCAAACGTCCACTATATGACTAATAGACGTCAAAATCACTAGCTTTTATCTGCTGAGCACAAATACTTAATCAAGACATTAACCTCCATTAACAATATTAGCCACATCGTATCCGCTTTCAAAATTTCAGATCGAACAAATCGCAGGATCATTCAATTAGTTATTAAAAATGAAGTTTTTAATTGGACATAAGTAATATACAAAACTCAAGATATTACAAACTTAAACTATGGGTGCGTTTGATTTCAAAGAAATTTTGCCATGGGAAAATTACAAAAGAAAGAAGAAATAGGAGAGGAAGTGAGGAAATTCTCCATCTTGTGTTTGGACGTGACTTTATTCCCCCGCCCTCTTTCTCCCCAACCAAGAAAAAAAAAGCATTTTCCTTTGTAAACGAAACAAGACCATCACAAATTTCATGTTCTTCATTCTCAAGATATTAATTGGACATAAGTAATATACAAAACTCAAGATATTACAAACTTAAACTATGGTTGTGTTTGATTTCAAAGAAATTTTGCCATGGGAAAATTACAAAAGAAAGAAGAAATAGGAGAGGAAGTGGGGAAATTCTCCATCTTGTGTTTGGACACGACTTTATTCCCCTGCCCTCTTTCTCCCCAACCAAGAAAAAAAAACATTTTCCTTTGTAAACGAAACAAGACCATCACAAAATTCATGTTCTTCATTCTCTCTTCCTCTTCCTTCTCACTTTTGGTAAATTTTCTTAGGAAATTTTTTCTGAGAATCAAACACACCCTAAATAGTCAAACCAAAGGGACATAACAATGAACAAAAGTCTACATAAAAGCTAATTGTTGTGCTTAAGCTAAAAGAAAAAAAATAGAAACAAGTTCTCCGAACTAGTACGAAGTGAAGCTGTGATTATTTACTAAGGAAATACTTTCTTCAAATGCAAGGAAGTGGCAAAACTTCAATCAATAGAACTTGCAAAGTAACCTCTCCATCCTCAAAACTGAATAATTACACAAATGACGGGAAACACAATTTTCTGCATTCAAACTGAGTTTTAATGAATAAATAAATAAACATAAAGTCAAGATCTTACAGGATGAAAGTTCAAAGAGTTGACTGAGTATATGTCGTTCCCTTCTCTGTGGCATTTGAATGTAAAATTCTTACTTTGTTGAGAATCATCCAAATGATGCACGCCAACCCTGCCCTCTATTGAACCCACCTAAAATATAAGGATAGCACAGTCAGAATCCTCATAAATGGAATCATCAATTAAGTAACCTATGACCTGAAAAGTGAACCCACTACTCTACCAGGAATACTAATGCTGGCAAATTCATCAAATTGTAAAGTAGCGAAAAAGTATGTCAGAAGCTATAAGCACTGGTTACAACATTCATGTGGTTGGAGGATGCCACTGATTTGTTTGTAAACCATGCACACAAGAATAAGCTCCGAAATGGTATCTAAAAGTGACTATAATACATTGTCAGAATCAGCATCTATCATACCCAAGATATGTCAAAAATGATATATGTCACACCATGGACAAGTAACTTAGGATCTTTTTCATTTGACAAATGTCGAATATTGTCACTATTTGCGATATTTAACAAATTTCAATGGACTTCATGAATACAAAGAAACTTGTACAGCTTAGACTCTTTCAAATAGAACTGGAAACTTCAGTTAGAACTTGGAAGCCAATGAAAAGAAAAATGTTGGATAAAATAAAAAGAAATTTTTTATCAAAACAAAAAATGATGTACCAAAGTCAAAATAATTACCAGAAATCCTTGTTGATCTGGAAATGCTGCAACACATCTTGTCTGGTACTTGAGAGGAGAACTGATTCTTTTAAACTCGGTCTGCTCAGATTCAAAGATTATGCATGCTTGAGAACATAAGACATAATAATTGTTTTAAAAACTAATAATAAGAAAAGTTAAGAGCTGACACTTCAGTCCCTCTGAAGAAGTCTACATAACCATAGAGATATTATGTAAATAGTTATGGTAACACTTCTGTACTAAACTACTAATTGATGTACCACAAATGTGAGTTTGAGCTTCCAAACACCTGGTGAACGAATGCAGTGTTTTCAGTAATTATGTTGATCAACCATTGGTGTTGCTTACATCAGCATGTGCAAAAACCATAGTGGGAACCCCAAATGAAATATGATAAGAAACACAAATAATTATTTCTTATATTACGGGATAACTTAAGGTCCAAGGAAAAAACATCAACTCGCAACATTTGGTCTTACTATTGTTATCCAAACAAATAAAGAACAAAATAATGAACGAGAGATACTATGAGAATAGGTGAAGCTATTTCTCAAACCAGTACATGTGATAGTCAACAACTCTTTAAGATTATACACAGTAGGATAGCAGAATATGTTAGTTATATGCCTTGCTGAGAGCTTAAGTCAAACAATGATGCCCTGCTTCCCAACTCAAGTATCATTGAAGCACCAAAACAATCTGTGCCAGTATGAACTCAAAAAATGAGCAGTTGATGCTTTGTATGCACATGTGACTGGCTGACCGCCTATCAGCAGCTCACTGGTATAACGTGTTACAATGTAAAATATGTAAAAAAGATAGGGTGATGGAATCATTATGGATCCTCTTCAACATTGAGTCTTTTATATAGTCTCCCTTTCCTCAGTTGCTTTTACTAGCAATATATAGGGTTCAAATTGATGGTATTGACCAAGATCATTAGTGAACACCAACTTATCATATCATGATATCAAAATCATTGAGAAAGTATCACGTTCCAAATAAAATTTGCTATATACTCAGTTCTATTTTTCCAAAAACGTAGCAACACTACCTTTTTGGTGACATCTTTTAATTTATTTCCTAGCTTCCTCTTACATCCCTTTTCATATACCTGTTTGTATCCTTCTCTAAGGACCCAAAATCTCTTCCAAATTTTTTCCTGCTTTGGTGTTTAGTTGATTAACAATATCAGAATGATGGAAAATATTACTATAATTATTGTCCGGTTTGATTAGTTGCAGAGGAAATTGTAGACTGTGCTTTGCTTCATCATCTGTTTCTTATTGTTTTGGCATCCTTTATATGTTACGCCTCAGCTGCTATGAATGGTGTCTCTGTGATTAGCAGGTGAGTCACTAGACAAGTTCAACCTCCTAATTCTACATGGTAATATAGCAGAAACCCAAATCTTCCTTATCGTCTAAACCATCCTCTTCCTCTCCTGATCCTCAACCCTAACATGTCTCTCCTTCTTCCACCTCCTTGTTTTCCAGTTTCATTTGGGTTGACATCCACTATGAGACTCGAAAAAGCAGATATGAACTAGAACCAAAATAAAACTCAGATAAATGCAAATTCGTAAAGTGTTAACAACTAAAGATTAACCCTCCTTTTGGATGGTGTCAGAAGTGTACAGCAAAACATGACATGAATGGAAGATCCCAAAACAAAAATCTTGACAAATAAAATAATATTCCTCAAGGTGGGAAGGGGTATTAGGATCGAATTTTGGTAAGATAAATGGTTGGTGAGGAGGCCACCTAAAGAATCTTTTCAGTACAGAAGGTTTCTACAATTGTGGATTTAGGGAGTTTGGGGCAGAATGTGGTCTATTGGAACATAGATGAAAGATGAGAATCAATTGGGACTTGTAGGAGGATGCCACTCAGTTGACATCAGTAATTTGGGGCCTTTGGAAAGAAAAGAACAAAAGGATCTTTGAAGATATTGCTCTGTCCCATATGAATTTTTTTAGCCATCAAAAAGCACATTTGGCAATAGGTGTCAGCACATAAGATCATCAATAGTGTTCCTATGGCCAACTTTATGTTTAACTGGGGATATGCAGTTTTCCTATGTTCTAGTTTAGTTCTAGCTGTATTTCCTTTTTGTTTGTCTTACTGTGAGCCTCTCACTCACCTTTCTACCTTTTTTTTATTCAATGAAATATTGGTGAGTGTTTGATAAAGAAAAGTTGGCATTAATATCAATTCAGACAACACTTTCTGGTGAAGATGATAGATAGAATAGGAAAGGGGGTTCAATCATAATTTATCTGCAACTTGATAGAAACTAATTTGCCGCCAGCTGCACCTCAAACCTTTGTACTAACCACATTGGAGTTGAAGAATATTGTTTCCCAAGGCACGGTGCTTGGAATCGCCTTCCCACCAAATACTATTTTCTTTGGATGGGTATGGAAGTGAATGGTTTGTGTGACTATTGAGAAACAGAGGTAGAATTTATGTTTCGTTTTTTCTTGCAACATAAATTAAAAACAACAGTATCATACAGATCAAGTTATTCACCATTCCAAAAACAAAACAAAAAAAATTAATCCTGCAAACCAAAATGATAAATCTGATCTCTACATGAGGAGAATAAGTGTTATGCATGGATCTGCATTTACCTGAGGGCTTTGTAAGTTGAAAACTATCAAGTTTCGATCTGCAGTTCCAACAACCATCAAAGGGTGTTGAACAGTTAGTGAGTAACAGCGTTCAGGGAGTTGTTGAGTATGCACTGGATTTGATTGTCTAGTATCCCAATATCTGAAACAGATTGGCAAAACCATTACATAGGGTCGTGTACAACCAATAACATCTCCATTTGACAAAGTAAAAATGTCATCAGCTGATAGAACATGCCAAAATAAATGTTCAAGTAATATTGTAGCAACAACATATTAAAGAAACCATTATGATCACCAAGGGATGAGTAAATACCTTACCTATGCAATTAAAACAACGTTGAAACGCCGATATAACGCTTATCGGGGGCGAGCCGTTATGTTTTGATATTACCACTTTTGGCATCATGGGTCCGATATAACGGCCATTATATGGTTGTTATTGAGATAACGTTTTTTCAGTTAACACCGTTTTAACGTTTTTGTTCTAATACATTAAAACAATAAAAATAAAAAAATTCACCCATTTCATTCTCGATTGAACGATAAACCTAGACTCAGAGGAAATAAGAAGAATTATCAGAACTCGCCATCGCCAATAGACAGAGAATAAGACCTCGCCGATCAATAGATAACGAGAAAAAAAGAAGAAAAGGGGAAAAGGACGAAGAGTCGATCGCACTATTTGTTGCGAGCTCACTCACATACGAAGGGAAGATTTTTTTTTATTAATGTTTTGATGTTTTTGAATTTAATGTTATGAATATGATTTACTTTTTTGACTCTATAATACATTAATACTTAGTGGGGTATAAAAAATATATTTAAAAAATATTCCCTTATATATCGTTACATCTTGTTATATCTCATCATAACTATAAGTATAACGCTATGAGACCGTTATGGGTTCGTAATCCGTTTCAGCTACATAAGTCAATAAAATACAAAAACCTTGGTTTTGTAAATTCTACACGTTATAGCACACACTTGGTCTTTAGATGTCTGCATTTTTACAATGTTCGGTGCTTTCTTACTCCATAACCTGTGTCTTTGTTACCAACCAAAAAATAAATAATCTATATCTAAAACATGAAGAACAACACATCAAAGAACAATGGCAGGTTATTCAATACAGTATCAATACAGTGACTAAGGTAGCTGTTTGAGTGCAAGTGTGCAACAAAGGAGTACATATGTGCAGTGTTATTCAAGGTCCATCTGTGGAGACATTGGATGAGCACCCAGCCGTCCACATAGGTATGCATTTTCTCATATACGTTCAAAGTTATAACATATATCCATGCAATTAATTCATCAGTATTCAGTAGTGCATTTCTCACATATAAAAAACAACAAAGATGGACTCATGAACTCATTGTGATTTTTTTACTGTGATATCACCATTTGCAAGATACTATTCTTTAAATATTAAAATGTGCATACAGTTGGTAATAGATTATACTCAACAAAAAAAAGGGGGGCCGATCCCTTATATGCCTTAACATACAACTCCACTCCACGTATTCTACAAGCCTCGGCTTGATGTGCTTCAAAATTTACTCTACCTAAATTTGGCACTATGCTTTCAATTAAAAACATTAAATTATAAGAATATTCATTATTTGTCTCATTAAAAGATCTCAGTAGAGCTTTATGACAATATCAGTTACTAGATTATATGCCATTTTCTCAAGTATTTCTCATATTAAAGCAAGTTCTTTAATGGGAAGGTACATTACTTCAGAGTCTTATCCCAGCTTCCAGTAACTAAAAGACTCATTTGTGGTATCCAAGCAACTTCTTTAACGGGTGCATCATGCACTGCAACAGTAACGGGTTGTCCACCAGAACTCAACGGCCACATCTTCACCTGCTTATCACACCCTCCAGAAAACACAGTTGTTCCATCATCCTTCCACGCCGAGCACAAAACCTACACAAATCCATATAAACCACTTAACACTTAATTTCAAACCCTAAAAAACTCATAATCATTCGAACCCATAACCATTACCGGTTGATCATGTGAAATCGATGCCTTCGGAACACTCCCCAAGCTCATCCCACTCCGTTGTATTTCCCAGCATCTAACCTAAACAAAAATTCCCAACAAAATCCGAATGGTTCAACAAGTTAAATAACAATACATCAAAACTAATATGATGTAATTAGAATATTTAGTAATATTAGTAATAGTGGTATTTTAGGCATATTAAGAATTTTAGTATTATTAGGACATTATCCCTATTAGGTTTAGGGTTTGTTTTAGAAGTTAGGTTAGTTATAAATACAAGCATATGTTGATCATTGTAATTTGGCTTTTGATGAAATAAAAGTTATTTTATTTATTAGTTATTTCTATTTACTTTATCATTGTTATTTCGAATTATTCCGTTATTTCAATTCTTGTTCAGTTTATTTCAATTATCGTTCTTTTAAAATCTATCAAGTGGTATCAGAGCCGAATTATTCTTATTGCTCAATTCGATTAGTAAAAAACTCGAAAGAAGAAGATGACAAACGAAGAGCTTGTCAAGAGTATGAAGTATGAACCTCATGTTCATAGAATTCAGGGCATAATGGACAACATCCTGCGTAAAATTTAGGGCAGACATGGATCGGATTTCAACAAGTCAATGGGATAGGCCTAGACAGTATCACCACCGACAGCAGCGCAAATGGGACCTCAGCTACCACCGCCGATGGGCGACGATGGCAGCCTCACTGGACAGACCGTTGTCCAGATCGATGGCCCTATTGCTCCTCCTTTCGCTGACCAAATTAATAGATGACACCCTATTTCCAACGACCGTCACCCTCCTGTTTTAGCTTATCGACCCAATTTTCCACCTTCTACGGTCGATCGACTATCTCCACAAGTCGATCGACAACTCTCCCATTCTTTGTCTCACTCGATTGACCGTCCCAGTTCACAAGCCCTCTCACCCCTCTTCACAGTCTACACTCTGATCGCCCTCCTCCATGCCAAACACCTTCGATCGCAGCCCTTGCCAAATCACTCTTGCAATCGCCTACTCCCGGTCAGTCGACCACCTGCCCATCCTCCACATGCATTGATTGTCACCTGCAGCCCACCAATTTCTCCGTCTCCATAGTCCACTCCCAGCCACCTCCTTCTCTGTTGCCTATGTCGATCGCGACATCACGACATACCCATTGCAACACTTCTCCCTCTCTTTTAGTTCAGTTGAATTGGGGAAGAGTAAAACTTTAAGTTAGGTCTCGTTTCTATTTTCAAGTCAGTCATTGGTTACAATTTTTTCATTATTTCCCTATATTCCTCTTATTATTTGCACCCAAATAATATGTCTGTACCATCACACAGTTGGACTTTTGTTGCTATTCACCAACACATGCCATATCTGTACTACTATAGAACAATATTATGATCCAATTTGGGTCAATATTACGACAAATTTTGAAGACCAATTTGCGCACACCATTCAAGTCACACATTACCTCTACTTCATACTTAATATTCAGATTATATTTTATTTTTGGCGCCAAGTTATTTGGGGTGCCAACACTTACAAAGAAAAGGTCAAAAGTCGACTTCTGCTTTGACACTTCACATTTTGTTGTTGCTTGTGCTCGTATGACTTCCTTGACTTCAAACTCGAGGGCGAGCTTCTTCAACCCGGGGAGGCAGATGTAATTGTAATATTTAGTAATATTATAATAGTAGTATTTTAGGCATATTAAGAATTTTAGTATTATTAGAACATTATTTTAGAAGTTAGGTTAGGACATTGTTTCCTATTATTGTAATTTGGTTTTTGATTAAATAAATATTAATTTGTTTATTTTATCATTGTTATTTTGAATTATTCTATTAATTCAATTCTTATTCAGTTTATTTGTATTATCGTTCTTTAAAATCTATCATAATATAGCAAGCATTCAAATAATAAGTGATTCAACTGATACATATAATCGAATAAAGTCAAAAAATCAAACCTGATTATCCCAAGAAGTAGCAACCAGATAGTTTCCAACAGGGCTGAAACAAAGGCTAGAAATCGAATCAGTGGGAGGCTGAGCCACCTGCAAATTTCAAGAAACAGAGAGATTATAACAAAAAGAACCAAAATCAACCATTTACATACAAAAAAAACCCAAAATTACCTCAGTGGACTTATTGGGGTTGGCATTTGCGGCGAGTCCCGTAAGATTAGACATTGGGGTTCCTGAAATGAGCTTTCTGAAATTCTTTAAAGACTGCGAGAAGAAATCAGTAAGAGAAGTGAGTGTGAGCAGTTGAAAGAAAGAGAATGTGAGGGAGGGATCTAGGGTTCTGTGTTTCTTGATCGATTGTTTACTGCAATGTTAGATTTAGATTTGGACGAGAGAGTAGAATAAGAACCTTGAGAGGTTTTTGATCGTTGTTTTGGCGCTCAAATCACTGGCGCCGACCAAGTGTTTGAGAGTTTGTAAGAGAGAGAGAGACGAGAGAGGGATTTGTATGAAGGAAGATAGTAGCGTTTGATATACGATTGCGGATCGCGGCAATCTGACGAACTCCAGAAACTTGGAGAGTTGACGGGCCCAAGTCCAAAGTATCCAAATTGATTTAGATTTAACCCTTATAGGGAGCGAAGAAAGGGCCTGACAGCGCGCATCTTGAGGGAGATGAGTGGTTTACATCCATCCCTTGCTGCCTTTGCCTTTGCCTCAGCTCCCTATAATTCTGGTGTCAAAGTTATAGCTTTGCTAGGGGTCGAGGGAAAGGAGCTAGGCCGAGGGATGCCCATCCTCTTCGAGATGAATGCATCGCTATGAAAATGCACGTTGGCACTTATCTCGAGGTTCAATGCCCATCCTTCTCTGTTTGGATCAATGATCGTCATTTAATCATACTTGGATTAAAATTTTCTCTAATATTTTAATTTGCACTTATTATTTTTATAAAGTAAAATATAGAAATATCAATATCAAATATCTGTGCATACAAAGCTTGTCGACCCCTAGTAAAAATCTAAGAAACTTAACCTATCCAACCACTAATAACGGTTATTATGATTTCATCTCAGAAACTTTCTCTATCACCACCACGTATCAGACTCCAATTATGAGTGCTCTCACACAGAGTCCACACTGACATCACATGCCCTTTTGAACCACAACCAAGCAAAACCAAAGTATTCCTTGTCAAACACCACATGAGCCAGGTAAGCCAACTACAACATCAACTTTTAATAGAAAATTTTAAAAAGGTTTAGATATTGTAATTAGATATGGGTATGTGGTTGAGGGTTTACATGGACTTAAAATGACTAGTTGAGGAGCTTGGCAACTACGTTGTTCAAAGATTATGAGGTCAAATTTAGCATAACCATTTATATTACAATTCAGAGTCAGAGTAATATTTTACTATTTAGAGATAAAAAATAGTTAAGATTAAAAGTTGTGAAATGTATTGAATTTGAAAATTAATATTCATTTACAATATGTATTTCCTATGATGACATATTGTAAATGTAAAATATGTAAAAGGGCAAAAATAATGAATTTTTTTTATAAGTTGGCGGAATATACACGTGACGGATGAAAAAAATATTTTTCTTTTAGCAAAATGAAAATTATCATAACTATCTACATCATTGTCTGATTTTGGTAAAATTAGTATCATTGAAATGCATTTTTTAAGATATTTACAACAAAATCAATAATCAATACAACCGTATAACATATTTCACGTCTTTAATGATTAAAAAAAATGAATTACGTATTTCAAGTATTTAATATTTTTCAAAGCAACAAGACGGACCGATCATACAATAAAAAATGAGACAGACATCTTAATGCACATTTAAACAAAAATCTTAAACTTCATGTTTTGGCGAATTCAAATATCGAGAGATAACTCATTCTCATAATTTTAAAATTTGCCCCAATTGATTTAAATTTGACTGAGTTTAATTCTAAAATTTATAATATATATTTTTACCTTATAATAGATTTACATTTCAATACTGATTGAAAACGAAAACGGAATAATGATAATATTCAATATAAAATATTTAATAAAAATAAAATTATGTAAAATGCAAAACCGGGACATACTCTAATAAATAACAATAGAAGAAACCTCACCCCCAACCACTACTAATGGTTATTATGATTTAATCTCAAAACCTTTCTCTATCACCACCACTTATCAGATAAAATAGAGATCCCAAAGATGAGTGCTATCCACACTGACATCACATAACTAAACCTTTTGAACCACAAACATGCAAAGCCAAAGCATTCTCTGTCAAACACCCCACTAGCCAAGTAAACCAACTACAACATATACATTGAATTGAAAAACTTAAAAAGGTTTAGATATTATAATTAGTTGAGCAACCTGGCAACTATGTTGTTTGAAGATTGTGATGGGGTACTATTTGAAAGTAACAAATTCCTAAATTAGATGGCTAAGCTTCATCATGTCACTAGTTTCTCCTTAGATAAATCATATTTAGTTAGGACAAACTAACTTGTCGACTTTTGATTAGTGAGAGCATAAAGGGAGAAAAAAACTTGTGAACGCCACACTTTTTTAAGTAGGTATTGCTTTAATTTTAAAGTAGGTATTGCAATGGCGTTTACATAACATACAATAAATAAATAAATAAAATAAAAAATGTCACGACATCGTAAGTAAGTTGGAACCCTTGTACCATATTTTATCAAGTCGATTTTAGTTAAGGATTGGTAAAGAGCTTGTCTAATTGGTGAGGAAACGAGTGAGGAAACAGGCGATGGATGGGGGTGCAACTTTCCATTTCCTCACTCGGTTCCTCGCCAATTAAAATTCCCCATTGGTAAATTATATGAACCTAGTAGGAATGATGTCGGCTATGGTAACCCAAATTTGGCCAAGCAACTTGTTTGAACCTAATTGTAGACACTGACTTTGACAAATGGAGACAACTTGATCAATATATAGGTTTCAAACCTTAATTATTTCCACATATGTCTAGAACATTAGTATTGGCTGAGGGGATATAGTGGGCTAAAGTCAATTGGTCTCAAATAGTCTCAATTATTTCCTAAATGGAAATCTAGACATGGTTTCCAATAGTATTGTTTATGTGGTAGGGTTATCAAAGTTTTAGAACAAGGAATATAGAGTAGGTAATTGGTTTTCAGACTTGGAAAAGTAGCTTGCTATGACAAGTAGAATGGCCAGGAATATTGGTAGGTAAAAAGGCATCCATCACAAATGTCTTTGACAAGATAAAAAGACATCCATATTTGACTATCACAATTTAGATGGTGAAAAAATCTTATTAACCTGTTTGCAAATGCGAGTTGAAGTTGAGGTTGGATCTAAAAAATTGGTTGTCTTCACACAGGCAATCGAAGTTACAATCTCTTTCAATTGAGTGCAATGCACGTCAGTGACGGAGCCTGAATTTATGTTAAGATGAGGGACGGAGTAATAAGTCATAATTAATTAATGATAATATAGTAATTAATTATTTTAACAAAAAAAATAATTTGAACAATACATAAATACTATACAAAACATCAATTTGCTAAACAAAACTCCATTCAATCTATAGGGAAGAAAATAAATCCAATAAACTACTTTGAAAGAGCACGAAAGATGAATATATGGGAGACAAATCAAATTGGTATATAAAATTAATTGGTAAAAACTAGTTTCAAATGTAAAATGAGATGTGGATAAAAAAATTGGGTTATTGCGATTTGCCACCTATCATAAATAGCTAATTAGAGATTACCCTATCATTGAACACTATTACAGTCTCCTCCGGGACTAGCAATCAACGTTCATTGACTGTCAAAATGCTCACGAGCCTCACGTTGATTACCAAAATGTCATTCAAACAATAACTCACAGATGAACCTTGAGATACCAACATGTATTTTGAGAAAATTTTAATGGATCAAAATTTTCATGTATCTCAAAAAAAATTCTATGAATAAAAGACAAAATTAAATCTCGAGATACGAATTCATCGAGAAAATACATATATTTTTTAAAACTTCTTTCTCAAATAAGGAAAAATGTTGTTGTGGTTATTGGTTGTTGATTGCGATGGTGGATAAAACAACTAAGTCAAGTAAAAATGGGCGATTGTCGGTGTCACAGTAAATAAACAAATGAAACAAATGAGATGAGAGGGGCTAAGCAGGGAGGGAGAACAGATAGAGAGAAAGGGGTGGGACATGATGGATTCGTTAGCACGGCCATAAAAAAAAAATTTGAAGTCAGCCCATGTGGCTCCGTCCCTGATGAACATTGCTAAGCGCACAATTGTGAATAAGCAAAAGTCAAGTTTTTAAATTTATAGAAGTCCGATAGTTTGGCGGACACGAAGTCTTCCCATGTTTTAGTTGCAAAAGCAAATAAATTTTGAGAAATGAAACAACATTTTTCGCCTGATCAATGGAACTACTAAAAAGAGTAAGGTTTCTTCTCGTCGTAGCATCAAAAGGTCAAATTTTCTAAAAATCATCGCCATGGGTGTTGCATCTGTGAATGTATGAAAGTTAAAAATGCTATCAAATATTGTTAAAAGCCACAATTGTGGATGATAGTAGCTCGAATCCTTGTTGATGTTGCTGATATTTAGTAAAACACAATCTTCTCCTTCAATTGATCCGTTTTATGCAACACACGCGTTTGTTTTGAATATAATATATTACAGTGAAAAAAAAAGTATATAAATAGGGGTTGAATGAAAGAGACAAATCAGGCACTTGAAATAAATATGTAAAACCATGGAACACAGGTTGCATCTACTTTGAGTAGGGATGGCAACGGGGTGATTTGGGGTGGATTTTGTCAAATCCTTCACCACAGAAATCGCAAATCCATTCATCCGCCTCAATTAACTAATTAAAAAAAATCTCATCCCGCCCCATCATAAATGGCAGATGCCCGCCCTTTAATTTGTAGCATTAAGAACTTAATTTCAGCTAATTGTACTTAGTATTGTAGATAGATTACCCGCAAGTTTAATGGTGAGGCTCACGACTTAGATACCTTGCTGGATAGATGTTTTGTTATGAAATCTAATAAAATAGAGTAATGCTACGGTGTTTGGTACCATGCCTGGTATTGTGTCTAATGCTACCAAACACCGTAGATTTGCTGGATAGATGTTTTGTTGGATTGAGGGGGGCTCCTGCGCAAGCCTCTCAACCGTTGGATCTCAGATCATCTGGGAGGAGAGAGATTTTTGGCGGAAAATGTTGTTGTGGTTATTGGTTGTTGATTGCGATGGTGGATAAAACAACTAAGTCAAGTAAAAATGGGCGATTGCCGGTGTCGCAATAAATAAATAAAGGAAGCAAATGAGATGAAAGGGGCTAAGCATGGAAGGAGAACAGATAGAGAGAAAGGGATGGGACAGGATGGATTCGTTAGCAAGAGTGACCATAAAAAAAAAAAAAACAAAATTGAAGTCAGCCCATGTGGCTCCGTCCCTGATGAACATTGCTAAGCGCACAATTGTGAATAAGCAAAAGTCAAGTTTTTATATTTATAGAAGTCCGATAGCTTGGCGGACACAAAGTCCTCCCATGTTTTAGTTGCAAAAGCAAATACAATTTGAAAAATGAAACAACATTTTCCGCCTGAGTGGAACTACTAAAAAGAGAAAGGTTTATTCTCGTCGTAGCATCAAAACGTCAAATTTTCTAAAAATCATCGCCATGGGTGTTGCATCTGTGAATGTATGAAACTTAAAAATGCTATCAAATATTGTTAAAAGCCACAATTGTGGATGATAGTAGCTCAAATCCTTGTTGATGTTGTTGGTATTTAGTAAAACACAATCTTCTCCCGCAATTGATCCGTTTTATGCAACACACGCGTTTGTTTTGAATATAATATTTTACAGTAAAAAATATATATATATATATAAATAGGGGTTGAACGAAAGAGACAAATTAGGCACTTGAAATAAATATGTAAAACCATGGAACACAGGCTGCGTCTACTTTGAGTAGGGATGGCAACGGGGTGATTTGGGACAGATTTTGCCAAATCCTTCCCCACAGATATCGCAGATCCACTCATCCGCCTCAATTAACTAATTAAAAAAAATCCCATCCCGCCCCATCATAAATGGCGGATGTCCACCCTTTATTTTGTAGCATTAAGAACTTAATTTCAGCTAATTGTACTTAGTATTGTAATTATATTACCTGCAAGTTTAATGGTGAGGCTCACGACTTAGATACCTTGCTAGATAGATGTTTTGTTCTGAAATCTAATAAAAGGAAAATTCTAAATGTCGAGGTTTTGGGCGAGGAAAACAGTGAGGGAAATGAGGTGGATGGGGTGAAAACCGTCCATCATTCTCGAGATGTGAGCGTTGACTTTTCACACGCACATCCCAAAGAGGATGGACGGTTTTCACCCCGTCCACCTCATTTCCCTCGCTGTTTTCCTCGCCCAAAGCCTCGACAGCTAGCAAGCTCCTAATAAAATAAAGTAATGAGACGGTGTTTGGTGGTGTGCTTATTGACCACCAAGCACCGTACAATTGCATCGAAATAAAAATTAATCAAAAACAACATCAGACGCACCACCAGTGAATTTAGAATTTTTCCAATAAAATATGCACTGGGAGAACTTTTAATTCTTCGGGCTCATGCGTCACGGCATAAGTTGCTTCCGTCACCACACAACACCACATGTGAACACAATCCACGCAAATAACCATCCAAAGTCTCTTTCGTCGGCAAAAATCTGCTTTGCCCAAACTACCCTTACTCCCAACGCACGTGACCACCCAAACTCAAAACGTGACCTAGATCAAATCTATCTCCTAAATACCCTCCTAATGTCCTCCACTTACCAAGGTCAACAAGAACGAATGAAAGCGCAAAACGCGGTTCCCTCTTTAGGGGCAATCCCGTCAATTCACTTACCTACGTGTCGGTCATTAACAAGATCCCACCTATGGCCGCCGGTTACCTCACCCACTATAAAAACCGTGTTCGAGCCAAATCTGTACCTCGCGAAACCAAAACTGAAAAAAAAAAATCCCTAATTTTGTATCAAACCCTAAAAGGCGAGATTTTCTCAAGCTGTGATTTTTATAGTCGGTGAATCTTCGAATACGAAATTAGAACTCTGGCTATTTCGAATCGTCGAGAGTAAAGAGAGGGATTTTTTGGAATCTTGTTTTGTTATGATATGGTAGCAGACGCAGAGATTGTTGTTCATCAAAGCATCCAGGTTTTGGATGTTCAGTACCAATGTGTTGGTGCAAGGGGAATCAATAGCAATACCAACAGCGCCAATGTTCAGAAGATCGAGGCGGTAGTTGAGGTGTCCACCATGGCTTCTTCGACGCCGGGTTTGGATCAATTTCTGGGGTCTGGGTCTGTTTCGGCAGAGATTTCTCGCTCTGGAGTGGTGAGTTTTTTTCTTTCTGTTGTTGAATTATGAATTGGGGTTTGTTATTTTTGAGTAAATCGGATCTTGTTTTAGGTTTGGGTTGATTCGAGGTTTGAGATCTAGTAATGGGGTTTCTTTGATGATTTTGGCTGGACGAAAAATTTCAAGAAATTGTGATTTTTTGTAAAAATTGAGTCGGTGGACCTTTTGTTTTCTGCTCTGTGTTATAGTTTGTATAATTTTCTTGAGCTTGAATTTGCGAAATTTCGAAAATTTTGTGAAGTGGCTCCGTTGTGATGAATGATTTGAGTTTTCATGGATGAAAATTCAGGTTCTTTAAGATCAAAGAGCATCTTGAGTTATCTGGTAGGAGAATCTGAAATGTTTTATTATTATTGTAGCGATTGATGGTAGGTTGTGAAGTCTTGAGTGGGGAGAAGAATCTCTTAATTCATAATAATTGCTAGTAATTGATGGTATCTTAATAATATCTGATCTGTGCTTTATGAATGGTTACTTGGTGGTTCAAATTTCAGACACCTCCTCCCTAAAGTTGAATAATCTAGGAGGATTTAGAGTGGCTCATATGTTTTATTGGTATTAGTTTATGATTGCTTGCAAGTCGTTGGCCGGGACAATTTCAGAAGCTTGATTATGCTTGTAAATGGTTAATCTATTGGTTAGAGCCTTAGAGGTGATTGGTTTGATGATGTATCATCTTTGTTGCAAATTAGATTTTTATTTTTCTTGGTACTTTGAATTTTAGCATCTCATCTGCATCTACAGGTGTTTGGGTTATAGTTAAAAATATCTAATCTTGCAATAATTGAAGTTGCTTCATCCATGATCTCAGGTTTCATAAGTTAAAGTTTAAGCTAGTAATTTGAGTTATCTTTTTTTGGACAAATGATATTAATTTGGTTGGAATATATGATAAGCTGCTTGTTTCATGTGGATGCGAGTTATTAGTACTTAATACTATGATATGATCATCTGAAGTTCAATAATTGTATTAATTATGTATTCGTCGTGGCAAATTATATAATAGGGGTGGTACCGTTCATAAATTATAGTTTACTGATATTGGGTCTGCTAATCTCCAGTTTCTTCCAAGCATCCGCTCTGGTAGCTATGCTGATATTGGCCCTCGGAGATCCATGGAAGACGAACACATAAGAATAGATGACCTATCATCGCACTTGGGGTCTCTCATTAGTTGTCCTATGCCAAGTGCATTTTATGGGGTAATAAACTTTTAGCCTTGCAGCCCAGATTCTCAATTTGGTCTTTTGACAACCTAAAAAATGCTAAT
Organism: Berberis thunbergii; assembly: GCA_003290165.1. Taxonomy (NCBI): domain Eukaryota; kingdom Viridiplantae; phylum Streptophyta; class Magnoliopsida; order Ranunculales; family Berberidaceae; genus Berberis; species Berberis thunbergii. The sequence goes on along the minus strand of QNQO01001435.1, from coordinate 66,394 downwards.
TGAAGCTGGACTGTTGAATTTCAGGTGTTTGATGGTCATGGAGGCCCAGAGGCTGCAGCATATGTCAGGAAGAATGCAATGAGATTCTTTTTTGAAGATGCGGCATTCCCTCAGACTTCTGAATTTGACAATGTTTTCTTAGAAGAGGTTGAAAGTGCAGTACGTAAAGCTTTTCTTCTTGCTGATCTTTCTTTGGCCGATGACTGCGCTGTGACTTGTTCTGGGACTACAGCCATTACTGCTCTCGTACTTGGAAGGTGTGCTCATTTTCCAACCGATTATGCTGTTTCACTCATGTGAAATGGTCTTGTAGTTTCCTGAGACATTTGTTATTCATATCCAATGTCGATGAAACTAGATCCACCACGTCACAAAAAAAAAGAATCTAAATATGGTGCAGTTACTGCTTTCCAGTGAAAATTGATGTTTTCTAGATGTTTAGTTGCTAAACAACCTTCAGTATAGTTTCTAAGGTAACCATGACATCAGAAAATTGGGACCATGCTATTTGGAACTGGGCGGCAGATAAAATTGTGGCCTGAATTTATTTGACTACTCATAAAATGATTAGGGATTGAAGGATTAAAATTCAGATACTTCTTATAGTTTCTCATACATTTGAATCTGGTTTGTGTTTGGGGGTTTCATGGTGAATGCTTAGGATGGAATTTTGTCTATTATTTGGTTTTCTGAATCTTTAATATTTTTTGGTTTCAGAACATTATTAGTAGCAAATGCCGGTGACTGCAGAGCAGTTCTCTGTAGGAAAGGGGAGGCAATTGAGATGTCTCAAGATCACAAACCTGTCTATGAACCAGAGCGCAAAAGAATTGAGGAATCAGGCGGCTACGTAGATGACGGTTATCTGAATGGTGTACTCTCTGTGACCAGAGCCCTGGGGGATTGGGACATGAAGTTTCCTCGTGGTTCTCCATCACCTCTAATCGCTGAACCAGAATTCAAACAGGTAGTTCTCACGGAAGAGGATGAATTCCTCATTATTGGATGTGATGGAATCTGGGACGTATTGTCAAGCCAACAGGCAGTCAGCTTTGTCCGCCGTCGGCTAAGACGACACGATGACCCAGAACAGTGTGCAAGGGAGCTTGTCATGGAAGCGCTTCGACTCAACAGCTTCGACAACCTCACTGTGATCATTGTCTGCTTTTCCTCGCCCGACCATCGTGAGCCATCACCACAACGACCAAGGAGATTGAGATGCTGCAGCCTTTCCGCCGAAGCCATCTGTAGCCTGAGGAGCTTGATTAATGGGAACAGCAGTCAATGATTGATAGTGTAAATATCGCTTAGTACGATTGTTTCTGTTTTTAGCTGCTTCAGTTGTTTTAGAAAAAGCAGCTAGAAGTTTTGTAGGGCTGAGGCACAGGTTATGTAATCAGCTGGTGAGATTAAGATAGCTAATTATGTAAATGTTAGCTGGGCTGAGTTGAGGTGAGTTGGGGAGAGGCTGCTTGTGTAACAGAGAGACAGGTAGAGTTTATTTAGTTTCTTTAATTGTTTGCTTTGACATTGTTTTAGATCATTGGTATTTGGTATAATACAAGTCCATTAGTTTAATCAAATTCTCTTTCGGTTCTGGTTCACATGAGCGTAAATTATTTATTTGGTCAAGTAGAGATCCAGTCATTACAGCAAGCACTAAGCATTTCAGCAAACCTGTTGTGTTTCTTGCAGGAGTAACCAAGTATGCGAGACTGTGTCGCTAGATGCTCTATACACCGTCCCTATATTTTCAGTAAAAATGAAAACACCCTTTTTTCTAATTTAATTCAACACTGAAGACAGTTTGGTGTCTTCATCTGAGTTTTCTCAGATTGAGGTTTACAAGATCTGGGTGAAGCTAGTCTAAGCTACTGATGAGATTAAGTTGCCAATTATCATGTTTATGGTTCAACCACTTGGATTCTATTTGCTTAATTAATGTTTTATCATATTGATTATAAGGATCATTTATTATAGATTTAAAATCACAACGGGATGGTGGCGCAGTTGGCTAGCGCGTCGGTCTCATAGCTTAACTTGGATTCTATTACTCTTTTGTCTAACTCTAAGCTTCCATTTTTATGTTTCTACAGTGGGAACAAGACTTAAAACATAAGTGGGTGAGAAGTGACAGCTTGAGAAGTGATCGTGGGCGTTGTTACCACCCCTCAAGTAGCCGAATTGACTAAATTTGAACTAGCTATAAGAGTGAGGAGAAAGAGATTGATTTGTGGGGGGTTTTGTTTCTGAATAGACGTAGATTTCAATGGGTAGCGTAAAAGAGAAGAGTTGTGTGGGAGATAAAAACATTGGTTTGGTGATGTGGGACAGTATAACCTTTGGTGTTAAAAAGTCAGCAGATTTTAATTTCACTTATTCTTAGTTACCAATAGGCTCCTTGAAAGCTCTCTTCGCTACAACTCCTCTCTGTTCACGAGAACCTTTTTCTTCTTCAGGATCTGAAGAGAACGACGTGGTCATCATCGGTGGTGGACCTGGTGGATACGTGGCCGCCATTAAAGCTGCTCAATTGGGTCTCAAAACCACCTGTATAAAAAAACAAGGATCTCTTGGTGGGACTTGTCTCAATGTTGGCTGCGTCCCTTCAAAGGTATAACATTTTTTATGATCACTCATTGTTTTAATGTCTCATTATTGGGGTTCTTAGAGAAACTATGGTTTCTTGGGAGGTCTGGGTATCTGGGATTTAATGTGGGTTTTGATCGAGTGGAAGAGTTTTTTTATTGGGTATTTTTTGTTTTGGAGATTGATCATGAATTTGACTTGAATAGTTGTGTTATTAGAGTGGGTTTTTTTTTAGCTTGAATTTTAAGTTATCTTGAAGAATAAGCTATTATCTTTTTGAAATGAATGCAATGTGATCATAATATGTATCGAAAAAAAGAGAGGTTTTCTTTGCTGTTTGTAAAGCCATTTTCACTTGTGTAATTTTCACACATGTAAGCTTAGAAAGTTAGATTGCGTAATATGTGGTGTATAATTTAAGTTTGTGGAGAATGCTACTTGGAATTGAAGTTAAAAAATGCCCCACTGAAAGTTGTCATGGCACTGTCGAAACCTTGGGTTTTGCTTTCCACGATCATCGTCTGACACATATGTTTGGTGAGATGTGAGTGTATTAATTTAGTACCGACAGAAACATTTTTGAGATTCGAAGCTAGGACATGAGGAACAAACCCACGCAACCCTAACCACCAGGCCATAACACTATTGGCCCGACAGAAACATATTGCAGTCCTCTATTGATGACTTTGTTTGATTTTGTATCTCTTCCCACATGTTTTAAAAGTCATAGCTAGCATCATCAGCTTGATCTGATAGAATTGTTCTTTAGCATGATGATACTGATAGTATTGTTCACATTTCGTTAGATTGAATGCAACAGAAAAAGCAAATAACACTACTTCTCAAGATTCGGCAATAGTAATTTCTACAATTCTTTCCACTGCTTGATCAAATGTTTCTTTAGATTGAATGCAAAAGAAAAGGCAAAGAACACCGCTTCTTAAGATTCGGCAATACTAATTTCTGAAATTCTCTCCGCCCAAATTTGCTTCTTCTTATATCAATGCTCCTTCTCGGCTTCTTTTGTTTTGTATGGTAAATTGTGATATGCTTCTGAAAAATTTGTACCCAAGTAGTTAAAAGTTATCCCGGCAAAGGGCTGACTTAAGATTGTTGAATACTTGAATTGAATCTACCTTCTATGACCTAGCTTCTGATTATTTGAACCAAGAACGTGATTGTTGAACCTTAAGTCCATTTAGTCACTCAAATCTTTGAACTTGGATTGCACCTAAATTGGCCTCTGATTGAGCCTACAACTTAGAATGAGCTTTTCCTTTTTGTAAAGCGTTGTTTGCTGAATCAAACTTGTTCCATTTGTTATTTTAAACATATCCAAATGGTTATAAGTCAAGTTGAGATTGTGAAGGAAAACATTGTGTTCCTTTGGTTTCATACTGTTTGCTGTTTTTACAAGTTGATACTTCTTCAGGTTGCCAACCATTTCAGTTACACTGCTATCAGGCAATTTTGACGAATAAGAGTAACCGCTGGAAAGAGAATATTATTGTCTTTTATATCCACCAGGATTCAATTATATTGCCACGAACTTCGAGAGCGGGAAAATTTTCCAGTCAATTACTCTTTAAATATAAAAAAATTTAATGCTGGCTTTTGTGGGTCTATTACTTGCATTTCTATGGGCCACCCACTTTGTTCTTGGCGAATAACTTAATTTATGGCTTATAAATTCGCCAGGACATTAAACATTTTTCCCCTTGCCAATGGCATGGCAGATCGACGATTAGAGTTTGATGGGCTTTGCTACAGAGCGAGGGAGGGGTCGAGGGAAAGGGGCCAGAGATGGGTGTAACCACCCATCCTTCTTGAGATGAGCACATTGTATTGGAGATGCGTGCAAATACTTATCCCGAGGAAAATGGGTGGTTACACACCCATCCCTCGACCCCTAAAATTTTCCTGAGTTTGAAGGATGGTACCACTAAGTCATGGATTCAAACCTTGTTTGCCTCTATAAAAAATCACGAACTCCCATCTGCAAAACTCATTGCTCGCCACGCCTCTTCCCCTCTGCAAATCTCGCCTCGCCTCTCCAAAACTCACCTCGCCCTCCTTGTCTCTGCAAAACTCACTTCGCATTGCCTTTTCCCCTCTACAATTAACATTCAGTTTCGCCTCTTACCTTTCAGTCTAACCAGACACAGAGACTCGCGACAACCTCTTCTCTCCATCTTGGTGTGTGTGGTTCAATTGTTCAAGCGAGCTCCACCAAGATTCAACTCTTTCACTAAGAGGAGGTAAGAAGATGTTTAATCTTGTGTTTTGTTCTTGATGTACTATAGCATTGATCTAGGACGCTATCAAATTGAGGGTTTTTTTCTTTCTTTTTCTTCCGTCGATTGGTGTCTAGGTATGTTTTTTTTTTTGCTTAGATTATTGAGAAATTTGTAAACTTTGTAGGTTTTGTGTAATGGTATTTGAATTTTGTAAAATTCTAATTGTCGAGGGAAGTAGCGAGGGCCGTCCATTTCTCTTGGAATGCGCATTTGAATTTTCAACGCATGCATCCCGGGGGAATAGACGGCTCCCCCTCCCCCCTGTGCGGTCCCTCGCTGTTTTCCTCGCTGCTTCCCTCGCCAATTAGACTGGTTCTTGGATTTTTGTTGTTTGAGGAAAATGAAATTCAAAGAAAATGGCTATAACCAAACAGACCTTAAAAGAAAGTTGAACCTGTTAAGATACTATACCATATATGTAATAGTTCCTTAAGAATTTCCAATGTTTATACAGTTAAAGAAAAAAGAGTCGTATGCATGCATGCACTGGAGTTTATTAGCTCCCTACTATACATACATTACAAACCAGTTAATTTCCATCAAATCTATATAAGATCATGACATTTAATCCATTAGATTGTTCATGGTTATTATTATTATTATTATTATTTTATATGTATGTATTTTGTTTGTTCAGCTATTGGATTTCTTAGATTAATTGGATTCTAATTCATGATAGAACACTTATGTTGGAAAATAATATATAGGGTAATATATATATGTATTATTATTCCTTTATGATACCAATTAGCTTATTTTCAAAGTTCCATTTATTATTCAATTATGCGTGGGAAGATTAAAATTTACTTAGTAGTTGTGTAAATGAGAAACATTTTCTATCAATGTTGAACTTTTTGAGCAAGAACCGCAGTTGCACAATTCACTTAGAGTCAAAATCTTCTTTTGCAGCTCTTAAAAAGCTAGAACATGGATAAGAGTCGGTTGGAAATAACTCGATACTTAGAAGCCTACATAGATGGGATTAATTTATTTTTGGATCAAACAGTTGCAAATGGTGTTGGACCAACTAACTTCAGATGTCCTTGTATGAAATGCTCTAATCGATATTTTTTCATGGGGAGCTTAACAATCGAAATGGTGCGACTCCTGATTTGGTGCCTCATGCCTTGGGTAGCGCTAGTAGTTCATCAAGGAGAGCATCAAAGACTAGAGAAGCCTTTTTAGAGTCTCAATTCCTAGAAATGAAGACCAAGCATGAGGCTATGCAGAAGGAACTAGAGGAGTTACGGGATCAACAACAGCAACAACAACAATAGATGATGTTCATGCATGCTCTGCAGTCGCAGGAAACCATGTAGAGCTCTCAGTCATCGCACCAGTCAGGACAAAGTCAACCATTTCAGCCTCCTTACTCTATGTATGCGATGCATCCTATTGGACATATGCCTTTCGTGCCACCCTCACAGCATTCTTTTGGTGACTCTCATCATTCTAACGATGTTTTGTTGGGTGGATTCAACAGACTGCTTTCTGATAATATGTCTGATGCAGACATGGTTAGGTTTATTAGAAACATCTGGAGGATCAGGGACACATTTGGGTTCAAGTTTAGGTAGTTGATTGGACTGCCTGCTTATCTTTACTAGCGGATGTACAATGTGTTTTTAGGTTATTTGTTTTTTTTTAGGCGGAGATGTATGACACAAATTTGGGACGGTGGATATATATGAAATTTTGTTTATATATAATTAGATAATTATTAATATTATTTTAGATCAGCTGTAAAAATATATATTTTAAAATGTTTACAAAACCTCTTGGCGGATAATATTCAAGTCCTGGCAATAACATGCAAAATTTCATGGCGGAAGATATTAAGTTCCTAACGGATACATATGTCAACATTCCTAGCGGATACAGTTGTCGCCCATTATGGATTCCTAGCGGTTATAAACTCATTTATGACGTATACAAGTGTCGCCCATTCTGGAGTCCCAACATTTATAAATTCACTTCCGACGTATATGTGTCGCCCAATCATTTTTTTGTCATTTATAAGCGCCACTAATAAAACTTTTCTGTCGTTTTTATCCGCCACTAAGTTTCCTGGATATCTTTTTTTTTATTTTGTTAGATTCAAAATTATTCCTGGCAGATTACGGGAGTTATCCGCCGGGACAATCCCTTTTTCGGCGCTAGTATTGCCGGCGAAAATTATATCCACCAGTGCAACATTTTTCGGGCGGACATAGGTGTTCCTACGCCAAAAGTATGCCTTTAATGTCATATATCATCCGCTAGAATTGCCCCGTTTTATAGTAGTGTTATGATACCCGTTCTTGCTCAGTATTGTTAAAATATGACGTGTTTGGCGTGAATTATTATTTGGATCCTTTTGTGAATCATTATTATTTGCTTCTATTTTTTTTTTGTCTTCCTTGATGTTATCACTAGTCTCGTTAATCTACTATAACCCTGTTGGTCTTACCCAGGAGATTATGACAATTCTGCTAATTATCATTTGTCTGTCGTTATTGCATTCTTTGAATAGGTTACTTCGAATTTGATTGGATCTTCCGTATGCAGGTGCTTCTTCATTCCTCTAACATGTTCCACGAAGCCAAGCATTCTTCATTCCTCTCACGTGTTCCACGCAGCCAAGCATTCATTTTCTAGTCATGGCATTAAGTTGGCTATTGTGGAGGTGGACCTGCCAGCCATGCTGGCTCAAAAGGATAAAGTTGTTTCCAACCATACGAAAGGTATTGAAAGCCTCTTAAAAAAACAAGGTAAACTATGTCAAAGGCTATGGTAAGTTTGTCTCGCCATCTGAAATTTCCATTGACACCCCTGAAGGCGAAATCACTGTTGTTAAAGGCGAGAACATAATAATTGCTACTGGCTCTGATGTCAAAGCCCTTCCTGGTATCACAATTGATGAGAAAAAGATTGTCTCCTCAACTGTAGCTCTATTTGTCAGAAATTCCAAAAAAACTTTTTGTTATTGGGGCAGGCTACATTGGTCTGGAGATGGGCTCAGTTTGGGGCGGACTTGGAACAGAGGTTGCTGTTATCGAATTTCTTCCAAACATTGTTCCAGCAATGGATGGTGAACTTCGGAAGCAATTCCAGCTCACACTTGAGAAGCGAAAGATGATATGCTGAAAACCAAAGTGGTTGGAGTAGATACACAAGGTGAGGGTGTGAAGCTAACAGTTGAGCCAGCATCTGGGGGTGAGCAGACCACAGTCGAAGCTGATATTGTTTTAGTTTATGCTGCTAGAGTTCCATTCACAGCTGGGCTTGGATTGTACAAGATTGGTGTGAGTACTGACAAGGTTGAGCGGATCACAATTGATCACTGGTTCTCTACAAGTGTACCTGGTGTTTATGGCATCAGGGATGTGATTCATGTACCCATGTTCGTACAAGGCAGAAGAAGATGGTGTCGCATCTGTAGAATTCATTGCAGGCAAGCAAGGTCATGTTGATTACGACTTAGTCCCTGGGGTGGTTTACACACACCCTGAGGTAGCGTCAGTTGGAAAAACAGAAGAACAGGTAAAGGAACTGGGCCGTGTTGGCAAATTTCCATTCATGGCAAAATAGCAGGGCAAAGGCAATTGATGACATTGAGGGACTGGTGAAGATTTTGGCTGATATTCACATAATTATTACATAATATATCCCTTAATTTATACATGTTAGTATTTCGATTATTATATTTTATAGTAATTATTTCGTTTTCATGTCTTTGTAGGAATTTGAGCATGAACTATGAAATCGTATTAAGGCGACAATTTAAGGAATGACAATTGGTTGATTCTAGCGGTGGTACAAAGCAGATAGTCACGTACCTAAACCCTTAACCAAGCCCATAACCTAAACTCAAAACCTACCCATAAACCCAAACCCAATCCTACCCCTAAAGAATATTCTCTCATTTATACCTTGATGAATCTTTCCTTTATCTCATCCCTATTCACTTTGATCATTCTCTATAAAATACAAGATAATAGAGTGAGAAAGGGGGGAGGAAGAGAAGGGAAAATAATAATTAGACAAAAATCAAAACCTCTTTCTCACAAGGTGATTCTCATCACCATCACCACCTATCCATCTCTCACTCATTCTCTGTCCAGATCACTTAGCAGTCACCTCCATCATCCATCATCCATCATCCATCAACCACCATCACCCGAGCACCACCACCACCTTCGGACAACACAACAGCCACCACCACGAAACAGGGGCGTGACAACCCTGTTTCGCGTCAGCGCCACCTCCATCACCGTCCTTGTCCCTCTCCCTGTCCATCATCCATCAACCACCATCACCTCCGGACACCACATCGCGAGCCACCACAACCACTGCGAAACAGAGCCGCCAACACTGCAACTCTGTTCCGTCTCGCCACAGAGCCAGAGCATCTCTCACATCCGCCATCTCGGCCTCTCTTTGTCTCGGCCTCCTTCTTGTCTCACTCCCTCACGGCCACCATCACAGAGCGGCTCGTCTGCGGCGCACAACCACCGCGACAGCAAAAACAGGGGAGCCTCATTCTCAGATCTCTCTATCTGTTTTTGAGTTTTCTCGTCGTTTCCTCACCTTCTCTCTTCTTTTGCAGGTTCTGGAGACAGTAGGAGGACGAAGACGCTCGCGATGAGGAAGCCGGAGTAGCGGCGTTGTCGCGCAGGAGACGAAGGACACTGTTCCTCTGGCAGGAGACTGAGTCAATTTATTTTTGGCTATTCACACCCTGGATCTGCTCTGTACCACCACAAAGCGTTTTGGGAATATTTTCACGGGATTTGTGTTCCGACCACCTGCTGATCTGCTGAGTACCACCACATCGAGTTTGCGACAAACCAAAGGGATTGCATAATTCATTTTGATTTATTTTACTGAGTTGTGTGTTTAATTGTTAATTACAATTTATTTCTGAATTTTTGATAAATTGCTTTCACCCTTCATTTTCGAGAAATTAATCTTGATATGTTTGGTAGTTAGAATTTTTGTTTTTTTAATTAGTGAAAATAAATCTTAAATTCAATTACACCACTACCTTCCCCTGCAACGGCGCCAAAACTTGGTGCGGGCTTAACTAACCTAAATTAATAGGTTAATTTAACCCACTTGTAATAATCGCAAGTGCACGGTGCCTAACTGGTAGACAACAGCAAGTATGGGTCGATCCCACGAGGAAAGTGAGTGCAATTGAATTTTAGAATTTAATTAAACTAACTTGGAAAAAAATGGGGTTACAGTATTTTTAAAACTAAATTAAAAATAAATAAAAATAAGAAAAATAAAATAAAAGATAGATGAGATGGATTTTGTGGGCTTTGACTCACCAATGAGTTAGCAAAAACATTTAAATCTAAATTACTGAAAATTTAAACAATAAGCTTTAGGGATGGGAATCCCTTGCTTACACCGAATATGTGATCGTTATAATCCAATTCAACTTATATCATGTTTCTATCAAACATTAACGAATTATTTCAAGCAAATACGCTCTTACTAAGTATTAAGTGTCTTTTTATGGCACACTTAATCAAAGTTTAAGCTTAATATTTTTAACACATGTTTTGAATATTGATAAAGGGTAATTCTAACTACCAAACATATCAAAATTAATTTCTCAAAAATGAAGGGTGAAAGCAATTTATCAAAAATTCAGAAATAAATTGTAATTAACAATTAAGCACACAACTCAGTAAAATAAATCAAAAATGAATTATGCAATCCCTTTGGTTTGTCGCAAACTCGATGTGGTGGTACTTAGCGGATCAGCGAGAAGGAGACTGACAAGATATTAGTCCACATTATGGCACCAAATGCAGACTAACTTATTCATGAGGCAGTGCTAGGTCTGCCATATGGAGCATCCAGTGAAGACATAGCCGGTACATGCCACACACTCCCCACAATGAGCGAGGCTGTCAAATAAGCTGTGATGGCAACTTACGACAAACCCCTTCACATATAGAATAGAATGTAGTTTCTTCCTCCCTTTTTCTCTTTTTCGTACGGTTATGGGTAGCGTTTTAAGGTACTCACAATTTTTCTTTAGGGATTTTAGAAACCTGATTTTCACAACCAGTAAGTAACACAAATGTAAAAGAAACGTTTTCAGGAAGTTATGAGAAATGTGTGTATTGTGTCAGCATTTCAGTGGCATGGTTTTATAATAATTCTTATGTTTTGTATTTTGTTGCTCTTTTTGATTATCTGATTTGGTTATATTTGAGCAGTGTTTCAAAAAAAGCTAGGCGGGCGGCGAGCAGGGGATTAGCGCTCAGAGGACTAGGCGGGGGCTTAGGCGGTTATCTATTTACTTATTATAATTTACAATTTATAAAAGTTAAACATAATAACAGCTAACTTACATCCAATTCAATGCAAAGATACATATGCAAAATGTATTAGAAAAACTAGAATCTTAATTTGTTTATTTTTTTCGAACTGGAAATAAAAAAAATAATTTTAGAAACCTGCCCAGGAGACCGCCTAGCCCACCTGGGCGCCTAGCGTATAGGCCCCGCCTAGACCGATTTTTAAAACACTTCATTTGAGCTATGTTTGCGAATTACAAGTGACCAAAAAGAAGAGACTGAAAGATCTTAATCACTTGATAGAACTGCAATTTCTTATTGAATGTTGTGGTCATATATTGTACATAGCTCGATCATTTAGGAGGTTGCTTATTTGAGTCTCACTCACCAATAACATGTACTCATGGATTAAACTTTTGTTTTAGTTAAAAATATTTAAAGTACGGTTGAAAAATGGTTGGGAAAAATTACGTGTATATTAATTGGTATTAAAATTATATATATATTTATATCAACATACCATATTAGCCTCACATAAATAAGATAATAATAAGAATTTTATAAAAATATTAGTGAAATGAAGATAGTTGATTTTTTTTTTTATAAGAAATGTTTAACCCTAATGGATAAATAAAAAAGAAATACAAAATAGAACGTTGTTGAGAAGTTTGATGGAATATGAACTAAGTTGGATATATTGAGCTACGGGTTAAGATTCAAGAATATTTTAGCCAGTAGTAAAGATTCTATGATGATACCCAAGAGTGAGAAATTTGATGGAATATGAGCTAAGAGTAGTAAAGACTCTCGCCACATTCTTTTTAGCGCGACTTCAAAACCCTAATTATGACAATCTTTTTGTTAGTATTAAACATCTAAAACAACAATTCTAAAACACAATGGGAGTTCACCTGGGATTTCGCCTGGATGGTGCTAGGCACGTGCCCATCCAGGCGTGCCAAGCACGTGTGTGATTAAAGCAGACAAAAAAAAAAAAAAAAAACCGAAGAGGACAGTGGCACACAGTAACACAAATGTGGTGAAGGAGTTCTCTCTCACTCTGCCTCCCTCCCTCCTCCACACAGTAACACAAATTTCCCCCTCTCACTAATAATCTTCCCCTCTCCTCTTCTTCTCCCTCCCCCCATTTTGTAACTCTTCATTATTCTTGTTGTTTTGTGATGATTTGGTGTGTAAAGCAAGGAACTTGGGGTTATCGATTACAGAGATTTTTTTTTTCATACAGACTTGCATCGAAGCACAGATTCAATAGGTAAATTGGCGAGGAGGCTGCTGTGATATCGAAGCACAGATTCAATATTTTGCTTGTGCTCTATAGAACGAACTCTGATTGTGTTGATGGTGGTGATCTTCTCTGTTTGCAAGGGTTTTATAACCACTAAAACCCTTAGTATTCATAAAACCCCTCCAATAAGGGCGACTCCACCTGCTTAGCAGGAACTACCAAGCTTTCTATTCCCTTCCAGCAAGCAGCTGATAGCCATCGGTTGAGGCTCCATAAGGCAATTCATTGGGTCAATAGCCATCTGCTCCAAAAAAAAAAAAAAAGGAAAGGAAGCTGCCTAAGCTAAGCCCTTTACTAAGTGAAAGGCGAACTACCACCCTCTAAGCTCTCTCTTGATATCGAATCCAGTGGAATGGAAGTGAACTCCCAGCCTCTTCTAATCTATCTTCGTCTCCAGGCCCTGAGAATCTCAGGAAAGAAGAGCAAAGAATCCCTCTTTTTGCTTCTCTAAATGCTTGAGCTTCTCTTCTGTTTCTTGTTTTTTTTTTTTTTTTTGTCCACTTTAATCACACACGTGCCTGACACGCCTGGATGGGCACGTGCCTAGCACCATCCAGGCGAAATTCTAGGTGAATTCCCAGTGCGCCCTAGCATGGGCTTAATCACGATGGCACGTTTCGTAAAATTTCACACCCCATAAGGGCATTTTCAAAACCACTCTCTATATAAGCCTCCTGTCCTGAGGCCGTGAAGACAATCTCTCTCCATTACCTCACTCTCTCGAAGAAATTTGTTTCCCCCTCTTTTGTTCCTCTTCGATTTCTCTCTCTCAAAACCATCGATTTCCGTCTCCCAATCTCATCTTCTTCAACCCCTTTGCGGCCCGTCGCCTCTCAAATGCTCTTCCCCTCTCCCAATTTCATAAAGGTCCGACCTTTATCGACTTCGTTTTGAGAGTCTCTTCTGGAAACCCTAGGTTTCCACCTTTCAACAGGTTCGGAGGTCCCAATTCGAACCCTAGGGCACCCCAAGTTGGAATTTTTCGTTGCAAGTCGGTGGTTTTCGACCGGGTCATAAGGAGGAGTGGAGATTGTAAGTTTTTGTTTCGTTGTTTTTGTTTCAATTTCATTGTTCTGTTTAGTTTCTGAAGTTGTTGGAACCCTAATTTCAGCTTTGGGATTTGGTTTTCTTACCGAAATTTCAAGGATCCCCTTCATTGCATGTGATTGAGGTGAGCAATTTCTGGGATTTTTGGGTTTGTTATTGATGATCTTGTTGTGTTTTTGGATGATTGGAACCCTAATCTGTGGATTTTTGAGTTAAAGTTTGGATTTTTATGAAGCTTAATTGCTTTCTTAGGCAAACTAATTGAATCATTTGTGAGTTGTTCTAATGTTGTTCTGGGTATTCTGTTTGTGTAGGTAACTGTAGGAACCCTAAATTTTTTTAAGATTAAACAGTATAGAATTTTGGGGTTTTTTCCCCAAATTTACAGATCAACTGGTTTTCCCCAAAATCAAGGGTCAATTGGTTTCATGCAAAATCAATGAAGAACTTCTAAGTTGTTTTCAATTTATGATATAACGTTATTGTGTTTTGGAACTCCAGAAACCCTAATGTGTCCATTCTTTAGTTCAAGTTTTTTTAGTTTTTCGTCAACCAGAAGAGGATCGATTTGTTTTCATGCAGAACAGAGGAGGAGTTTCTAAGATGATTTAATGTTATTCTTGAAACTCTCTTGCGTTTTGGTACTTCAGAAACCCTAATGTTTGACCCCATTAGTTTATATTTTTTTCCAAGGATTAATGGTTTTTCGTGTGAATCCTATGGAGAATTTCTGAATTATTCTGTTCCTAATGTTCCTTATGCTGTCGATTTGTAGTAACCCTGTTTTTAGAAGTTCAAAATTGATTTTCTCTTGTAAAAGATCTTGGATTATTTGGTTTTCATGCAAAGTTTGCTAATTAAAATTTGTTATAGATGCTGCGCTGCTAGAAACTGGAGGAGTCTAATTGGAAAATTACCCCACACCTAAAATTAAAACAAGGATAGAATTCTTTACATAGATAGGTGAAGCATTTGTATGTTGTCGGAATTGTTGATTTTTTATTTGTTTATTTATTTTTAAATGTTTTGTGGTTCTTTGCAAGGAATGTGATTTCTCGAAATATGTCAAAATTTCTGGAAATATTTTCTAATTTGAAGTTACAAAAATATTTTTTTCGAAATCTGAAATATGTCAAAATTTTTCGGAGAAAATAAATAAATATTTTAATATCCGTATATTTTAACATGCTATAATGTTATTTTAGTATAAAAAAAAGTATCAAAAGTTTGTTACGTGAGTGATTCTTATATAATAGATAGTTTGTATGATACTACGAGTCATGTGAGACTTTTTATGTAGTATTTAAGAGTTTAAAATGTAAAACCTATATTGTTAAATTCGAAATCATAATCGAAATTTTTACGTTTTTTCTACACAAAACGAATTATTTCTTAAAATCAGGAACCGAAATTAACTCGAAAAATGAAATCACAATCCTTGGTTCTTTGGAACTCTAGAAAGGCGGAAAGTCAAGTTATTGAATTAAGTTTCCCCTTTTCAACACCATCAAGGATAAATTGGTTCTCGCACGAAATAGATGAAGAGTTTGTGAGTTACACTTCTTTTCTTTTGTTTCTGAAATTTTTAAAAAAAAATTTGTAATCGTTAAATTTTTTTTTATTACTATTTTTTTTGATCATTTTGCACCATGTATCTCTCTTTTCATTACAAAAGTTCAGTATGTTGTATTCCAAAAAGAATTGTTCTTGATGTTTTGTGTGCTCTGAACCCGAGGAATCCTAGGAGTTCAAAATTAGTTTAACCCCAAATTTGAAGGATCCTTTGTTATAGGAGATCGATGATGGATGCCTCAGTTGCTTTTCTTATTTTCGTGGTGTTTAGTAATGGTTGGGAAATCTTAATTTTTGAACTCAGACGTTGAAAGTTGAGTTTCTTCTTCCAAGTTCCAACATCATGGATCAATGGTTGCTTTTTAAAATGTATGAAAAGTTTTTTAGATTTTTTTATGTTATTCTCAGTGCTTTGTTGTGTTTGGGGTTGTGGGAACCCTCAACTCTAATTTTAACTTTCATTAGTTAGTTGTGTTCTGCTTCTTATGTTTTTATTTTGTATTGAACTTTACAAAATTCAGAAGTTTGGATACAGGTTTTGGGGATTACAAAAGATAATAAGATATACCTTAGGCTAAGTTTTGTTTCTCTACTCGAGACATCATTAAGTTCAAGTCCTTATTGTGATTTTTCTTTATTATAACATTTTAAGATCAAACTTGCGAAGAGATTTTTTTTTTTTTTTTGGAGATCTTCATTCTGTATCTGATTATTTGTTCCTTTCAAAATAATGTTTAATGCAGAATTGGTTGTTCTACTGGATATAGTTCTCAATGGCGGATCATAGGAATGGAAATGCCTCGGGAGGAGGCGGAGCATATGCAATTAATCTGGAAACCTTTATGAAGAGGCTGAGGATGCTTTATTCACACTGGAAAGATAACAAAGGTGATCTATGGGGTTCTGCTGATGCAATTGTTATTGCAACACCTCCTGCTTCCGAGGATCTGCGGTATCTGAAATCATCTGCATTGAATATGTGGCTGCTTGGTCTGGAATTTCCAGAGACGATCATGGTTTTTATGAACAAGCAGATCCATTTCTTGTGTACCCAGAAGAAGGCATCTCTACTTGAGGTTTTGAAAAAGCCCACTAAGGAGACAGTTGGTGCTGAGACTGTTATGCATGTGAAAGCAAAGAATGATAGTGGAACAGCATTAATGGATGAGATATTTTTTGCAATACGTTCTCAGTCAAAATCTGATGGTCAGGAACCTATTGTTGGGCACCTAGCAAAAGAGGCTCCTGAAGGAAATCTTCTGGATACCTGGGATAAGAAACTGAAAAGCTCTTCTTTCCAATTCACTGATGTAACAAATGGGTTCTCAGACCTGTTCGCCGTCAAAGATAATGCAGAGCTTACAAATGTGAAGAAAGCAGCGTTTTTGACGTCTTCTGTGATGAAGCATTTTGTGGTTCCAGAACTTGAAAAAGTTATTGATGAGGAGAAAAAAGTCTCTCATGTTGCATTGATGGATGACACAGAGAAGGCCATTCTTGAACCTGCTAAGGTCAAAGTTAAGTTGAAAGCAGAGAATGTCGATATCTGCTACCCTCCAATCTTCCAGAGTGGAGGCAAGTTTGATCTAAAGCCTAATGCATCAAGTACTGATGACAATCTCTACTACGACTCGATGAGTGTCATCATCTGTGCAATTGGATCTCGTTATAATAGCTACTGCTCGAACGTTGCAAGGACATTTCTTATTGATGCCAATGCAGTGCAGAGCAAGGCATATGAGGTTCTATTGAAAGCACAAGAAGCGGCAATTGCTGCATTGAAGCCAGGGAACAAGGTTAGTGCGGCTTACCTAGCGGCACTTGCTGTGGTTGAGAGGGATGGTCCTGAATTTGCTCCAAATTTGACCAAGTCTGCAGGAACTGGAATTGGGCTTGAGTTTCGTGAATCTGGTTTGAGCTTGAATGGGAAGAATGATAGGGTTGTGAAGCCAGGCATGGTTTTAATGTGTCACTTGGGTTTCAGAACTTGCAAGCCCAAACAAACAATCCAAAGACTGAAAAGTTTCTCTGTTACTGGCAGACACGATAATAGTTAATGAAAAGCTCCCAGAAGTTGTCACTTCAATCAGTACCAAAGCTGTGAAGGATGTTGCATACTCATTCAATGAGGATGAAGAAGAAGATGAGAAGCCAAAGGCCAAAGCAGAGCCTAAAGGCATTGAGGCCATACAATCGAAAGCGACTCTTAGGTCAGACAACCATGAGATGTCCAAGGAGGAGTTGCGGAGGCAACATCAGGCTGAACTTGCTCGTCAGAAAAATGAAGAAACGGCTAGGAGGTTGGCTGGGGGTGGATCTGCAGCAGGAAATGGTCGTGGTGTTGCTAAATCACCCAGTGAACTAGTTGCATATAAGAATGTCAATGATGTTCCCCCACAAAGGGACTTGATGATCGTTGTTGATTCGAAGAATGAAGCTGTTCTTTTACCCGTCTATGGAAGCATGGTTCCCTTCCACGTTGCTACAGTCAAGAGTGTGAGCAGTCAGCAGGACAGTAATAGGTCAGGTTATATTCGGATAATCTTCAATGTACCTGGAACTCCATTCGCTCCTCATGATGCAAATTCCTTGAAGTTCCAGGGATCTATCTATCTGAAGGAGGTTTCGTTTCGCTCAAAGGAACCAAGACACATACTTGAAGTGGTGAATCAAATCAAAACCCTCCGTCGCCAGGTTGCCTCAAGGGAATCAGAGAGAGCTGAGAGGGCCACCTTGGTTACTCAAGAAAAGCTGCAGTTAGCAGGGTCCAAATTCAAGCCAATAAGGTTGAACGATTTGTGGATCCGACCTGTTTTTGGTGGGCGAGGGAGAAAACTGACTGGTACTCTTGAAGCCCATGTAAATGGGTTTAGGTTCTCCACCTCACGACCTGATGAGCGAGTGGAGGTGATGTATGGAAACATCAAACATGCGTTCTTTCAGCCAGCTGAGAAGGAGATGATTACCCTCTTACACTTCCACCTGCATAATCACATAATGGTGGGGAACAAGAAGACCAAGGATGTTCAGTTCTATGTTGAGGTGATGGATGTGGTCCAAACCCTTGGAGGTGGAAGGAGATCTGCTCATGATCCTGATGAAATTGAGGAAGAACAGCGGGAGAGGGACAGAAAGAATAAAATAAACTCGGATTTTCAGAACTTTGTCGGTAAGGTGAATGATTTATGGGGGCAGCCTCAGTTCAGAGGGCTCGACCTAGAGTTTGACCAGCCCTTGAGAGAGCTTGGTTTCCATGGTGTTCCCCACAAATCCTCAGCTTTCATTGTCCCGACTTCAAGTTGCTTGGTTGAGCTGGTAGAGAATCCTTTTGTAGTTATAACACTCAGTGAGATTGAGATTGTGAATCTGGAAAGGGTCGGGCTTGGGCAGAAGAATTTTGACTTGACAATTGTGTTCAAGGACTTCAAGCGAGATGTATTTCGCATTGATTCAATTCCATCCTCGTCATTAGATGGCATCAAGGAGTGGCTCGACACAACAGATCTCAAGTACTATGAAAGTAGGCTGAATTTGAATTGGAGGCCTATTCTGAAAACAATAACGGATGATCCGGAGAAGTTCATTGAAGATGGTGGATGGGAGTTCCTGAACTTAGAAGCCAGTGACTCTGATACAGATAATAATACTGAAGAGTCAGACCAAGGCTATGCACCATCAGACGTAGAGTCCGACAGCGGATCAGAGGATGAGGATGATGATAGTGCTTCACTGGTTGAGTCTGATGATGACGAGGAAGAAGAGACTGACGCAGATTCAGAAGAGGAGCAAGGTAAGACTTGGGAAGAATTGGAAAGAGAGGCAAGCAATGCAGACAGAGAGAAAGGCAACGAGTCTGACAGCGAGGAGGAGAGGCGGAGAAGGAAGATGAAAGCTTTCGGAAAGTCTCGCGTGCCTGACAAGAGGGATTCCAGGAGTGGTCCCCCAAGAGGGCCAGGAGGTGAAAACTTGTTGGTAGTTAATGCCCCTTTTATGTCTCTTTCCGTAAATTATTAGCAGCTGGAACAGTCAACTGGATTGTAGTTTTTGTTTTTTGTCATCTATCCTTGGTTGGATAGATCTGTGGAGAAGATCTTTTTATGTGCAAGGTTTTTACTTTCTGCTTGGGTGTAGGTTGTTAAGTAGGGTACAGCTTTGACATGCAACTCTGCACAGATGTTTTGTTAGAAGATGTTGTAGCCAGCACATATGTTTTGTTGGAAGATGTATTAGTCGACTCTTATGTTTTAAAAGTTTGATCTTCGTCTCCATGTTTTCCGGTCAGTCTAAGATTCACTATCAGAGTAAAGGTCTTGTTTAAGGTTGAATTATTGGAGTCACATTGTTCTCAAATGTCATGTTTTCTATTGCTTGGAATATTTTATGTGTGTGGTCTATCATCTATGTTTGCAGCTCTATAGATTATCCAGGTTTGCATGGTTAGGGTACGTGTGCAGCCCTTCAAATAAATTGTTCCTAACGAGGAACTTATATTACGAAAACTTGTACTCTTCGTAGCCTTTTTTTGCAATGCCTGCGTGATGATGTAATTTTTAACAAAAAAAATTCATATCATGAGATTATATGTAAAGCTTCAGAGCTAGCTGAATCTTAATTGCAGCCTATCAAATCATTTCTTTTTATTCATGCAAGCCTACTGCAGATGACTGGTCGAAACTATTAATTGATAATCATGTTGTTCTCACTGATACATCTTACGACATGATCATGCATAGAGGTTCATCTGGCCTCGCCTTTTTTTGATGCAGCTGGAAATCTTATTGGTGCTTCAAAGCTGGGATAGAAAATGTCTACTTTAGCTTTGATGCGGAAGCATTTGCAGCACAGCAGCAGAAGCGGTGAAATGTTGTGCTTAGAAACGTTTTCAGTATGTACATGAAGATAGTAAAAGCATTAAAGGTACAATAAAGCATCTTGACTGGAGAGAGTTTGGTTTGGGATTACTATGCAGAACAGACCAGAGTTCAGTGCTTCCATATATCAAAAGAACATAACTTCATTGCCCATGCACTGAGAGAGTCTACACAAGGAGGAGGGCACCAAGTCCTAACTTTTGTTGCTCCTGAACCTCTTGGTAGTCGTTGAATCTTTCCATTCGAATCCTGTCTCCTTGATGTGACGCTGAAGCAGCAGGCTTCGGCTATTAAAAAAAAAAAAAAGAGCTGACCGGTTACCATTCAGACCAGCTCGTCATGGGTACATAGTTTCTTTGTTTTTCCAAACTTGTTGAAGTTTTTGTTCGAATGGTGAACTGAAAATTTACAACATTGGGGAATTGCGTCCAAAGGAACTAGAACTTGTAAGAATTGCACAAGGAAAACTCTTGTTCATACTGATGAATTTTAACCTAGCCCAGAACTTAACACATGGACATGGGGATGAGTTATAGGTGATTGCCTTGGGCACTCAGTGATACACATTGTTTTGTACATTTACAAAACCTTATTGCTGGGCAAGCAGGTTTGCTATCATCATTAAACTCAAAACGGTTTACATTGTTGGAATTTCTCTTAGCTTGAAGGTGACTTGATCTGGAGCCGAAGTGATGTTGTAGTTGAATGTGGTGTAACTTGCTCCATAACCAAATGGGTAGACCGTCGAACTATTGTAGAATTCATAAGCCTTCCAGGAAAACCTTGTTGAGGGATCGGTCAAGTTGCATAAATGCAATTGGGAGATTTGTTACATAGTCTGAAGATACCAGGTTATTGGAAGTCATCCAGCTGATAGAAAAATAGAAGGAAAAGGATGTTACTATGTCATCACGGATCAATCAATATGTTGAGTAAAGTATATTAACTTTTTTTTTCTTCTAACCTGGATTAAATTTTCCAAAGAGAACTTCAGTCTTCTGCACCAGGATATCCTGCCCAAACAATGGCAGAGACCTTGGGATGTTCTTATAAGCAGAAACATCGACACAACCCAGCAGAGAAGATCACAAGGATCACCGGACCAACATTAGCTTCATTAAGAATTTGTGCAATTAGGCATTAAATATGTAAAACCTCAAAAACAGCAAATGAGTTCTGGGCCAGCTGACGAGCTAGCTCATTGTGTTCACGGCGTACAAAAAAGACTTTACTACAACATACTAATTCATGGTCTAATGAAAATCTGAAATAAACAAGGTCAGTTACCGACTTGGATGATCAGTAAATTCTCGTAGAGCTTGCCTCGCATCCAGGCAATCTAACAAAATGGGTGTTTGTAGCCACCCGTGTTGCCTCCTCCAGACAACAGCCTCCCAAGAGAACTTCCATCTTGCAATGCATCTCTAATACCCAGGATCAAGTAAATAAATTCAAATTGGTGTATTTTCTAGCTGTATATATGCCAAAGAACGCATTATCGTCTTTCTTCAAACAATGTAATCAAATTTCATCACTAGTCTCATTTCAATATCTTCTATTGAATTCAAAACCTATTAAAAATTTCTGATTTTGATTAGAAGTAAAAACAAACACCCGGTCAAAGTGAACCACTTCTTATTTGGATATTCACGTAGATCCAAATTCCTTGTAAACTGGACCTTAAATTTGCCAATTCAAGATTATCCCTAAAAGTCTTGTCCTTCAGTCTCACCAACCATTAAAGACTCAAATAACTAAACCAAACGGTCATAACTACCATTCAATATGAACCCTTTCATCTGAAAAAAAAACTCACTCTCTTTGTTCTAACTAAGCTCTTCACACACTTCATGAACATCATGAACCATTTACAAACACCAGTGGAGTAAAAACTTCATCCCAATCTTTCAAAATTTGATCACTATGGCTCTAGTGGTTTATTGGTATGACTTCATATGCTTCGCTATTGTCGGTGCATCGATCTTTATCGCTTTATGGATGATCGGGAACCGCGAGTGGGGCAGGGAGTGTGATGAGAAGAGCATGTATGAGAGCTTGGTTTCTCGGTGTATTGAAGCTGATGGGTATGTTGGGGTTGCATGCCCAGGTTATGTGAGCTCAACTCAGCTCTGGACTAGTTGTTGGCGTGGTGTGCACCCGATTTATCTATTGGCTCTTCGGGTTGTTTCGACTATCATTTTATCTGCAATATTGGCGTGGGATATCAAAAAATATAGTCCAACCATTTTTTTGTACTACACAGAGTATGTATTGCTTCTCCTTCCTAGTTCCTAGTTTTAGTAGTGTAGTATTTATTTGCTAGGAGGCTTTTGAGTGTTTAAACAAACTTGACAATTGGGGTTATATCTCAGCTAGGAAACCCTTAATTACTTTTTTTTTTTTTTTGGAAATCGAGCTGGGTTTTAAGGACCCCAAAACATTTATACAAATGAAATAAAAGTAAAAGCAAATACTGAAATAAACTCTCACAAGAGAGGATTCACCAAAACAAACCTAGACTATAAACCAACTCAGCCTTTGTACATTTTCTTTGCTTTCTTAGTTCTATTGGATTTTCAGGGACAGAGTCAAAAATCTTTGGTGTGGGTGTTAGAGAACGTCTTTGTAGCCGGTTTTGTAAACACATCATCATCACTGGAGAGGCCTGACTCATGCTCTTCTTCAGAAACCTGACAAATTTCCTGTCTCAATCTATTGCATGTGCGGTTCTTATCCTCTTCCCATACATCTTTTAACCAAATGTAGTTTGCCTTCACTGCATCTTTGCCACGACTTGCAATAGTTTATTGCAATGTAGAAGGAACTACATTCCCCTTTTCGTATTCATTTATCATCGTTAACGCATATTCAATCTCAGGAAGAGGAAGGAAACCTTTCGCTTTATTCAATTCTGCTTTAGTGAGTTGTATCACACTGCGGTGCCTGAATTGCACACCATCATCCTGGGAGCTGTTGTCATTCTTTGCACTTGAACTATTGGCTGCCAGCATGTTGTTGACTTCTCCTACTTTATCATCCTCGTTTGAGTTGGGCACAATTTCATTTGGATACTTACTTCCATGTTCTTCCAACAATTCGTTGTCATTCTTTTCTATTGCCGGTCTTCTACAACTGCAGCCTGATTTTCTTCTGTCATTGCAACCTTGATGTCATTTGCATTATGAGCAAAGCTGTTGAGCATAACTTTGTCTGCATCCGTCAAATGTGTTAGTTCTTCGGGAGTATATCCACAATTTGAGTCCATCTTCTTGGCCGAGTTCAACTTTTCTGAACTGATTTCAACTTTAACTTTGTTCTTTGCCCCATTAGTACCAGCTCCATCATTGTGTTCATTAGCCGAATCCGGAATGACTGGAAGATTTGTAGTCTTTTGTTGATAGTATTGTTTCTTGTGCTTTTTATTTTCTGCTATTTTGAACCTTCCTGATCAGCATTTTCTGATCTCTCCTTACTTTTTTCCTTCTCCGATAGTTGTTGGGTTGGTACTGACTTCTTCAACTCAGGGTGTTTCACCCAACATGTTTGATCAGTATGGCTTTGAAGGCCAGATTGATTGCAATACAATGGTGGAAAAGGATACCTAATATGTTGCCAGAAACCTGGTAGATCTGAAGCTTGTATCCATATTTTGTCTGGAAGCGGTTTTGAAATATTCATCCAAACACAAACCTTAGCTACAGACGGTCTTAAGAGGTGCCTTGTAAGGTTGTCCATGGCTAGACATGTACCAATCGATTCTACAACTACTTTGAGAAGTTTAGGCTGGAAAAGAACCAATGGTAAACAAGGGAGTTCGATCCATACCGGTTTGTTGCTGGAGTCTCTCTTGCTATCAAAAGAAGAATCCAATTTTGAAAGCTTGTAAGGGTACCCTTTGATATTGCATTCCTCTCTCGCCATAGCTTTTATCATTGCTTCTTCAGATTCAAACTTGATTAGAACATGTCGATAGTTTAAGTCACCAATTGTAAATTCACCGGGAATGTCCCAATACTTAGACACCGCATCTCTAATGTCACTTAGGTAAGGTCTTTCATGAGCAAACTTCATCACCAAAGCATATTTCATATACATCTTGCCTCTTTCAAGATCCAGATTCGATAGAGAAACAGAGGGCTTACCATCAAAAGTTGAATACACATGGTCTGTGGGTGACTCATCAACTTCATTATGTCTGAACCGTCCCACAATCTGTGCAAACGAAGGAGTGTCGGTCGTCTTGCCAACTGCGGCTCCCTCACTCCCTGGTGGCCTGTCCGTGGTAGTCATGTCTAAGTCTATCGAGTAGGAAACCCTTAATTACTTGCAAAAGCATCAAGAGGATAGAAGCTTATAAAGCCGAATTTCCCCCCCATAATCTAGGTCTTAGACATGTTTGAATCATGCAATACAAATGGATCATTTTTTTACAATCATGAAGAGTGTGATCTGCTATAAGCTCTAGGAAAATACCCTTGAGCCAAGCAGAATGGCACGTAAAGCTATTAATGAGATTCACACACATATATGGACAGTAAGGATCAATATCCCCTAGGGGATTCAGGGCATAAAATAGTCTGGATATGGTTTTTGATGTTGTGAAACTTTTCCTTAAGAGCCGACTTGACGTTTGATACCATTAGAGCTTAACATAGATCCGAAATCTCAACCCATTGTGGTTACTTAGAAAATAACTACGTAAGCAAGACCAGGGTATATATATTCCTCAGTAAATGCATCTTCAAATACCCAGGGACTCAAATTTCCTTGACTCAAACGTACTCTTTAATATCGTCTCAGTGACAAAAATCTTCCATGATTTTGATCAACAGGTGGACATTCTCATTAACGATCTTCTACTTTGTGGTATGTGCTAATCCCCATATCAAGGAATAATATCTTTAATGCCAATAAATTTTCAATCTCCTTAATGGTTGAATCTAAATCTTTGATTGTAGCTTGCTACCATTGTATCTGCATCAGGATGCCTAGAGTATTGTTCAGGGACAAATGGTATTGGAAGTGAGGAAAGGGAATGGGAAGAGAATCAATCCACAACCACCATCAGCTTTATTACTTCCAAGATAAAAAAGATCATCAAAGTGCAAAGCCTTCATGAGAAGGATATCAGTGCGAGAAAAGCTGGATTCTGGGGGTACCTTATGCAGACTGTTTATCAGGTAAGGATGCTAGTCATTTTTTTTGTTTTGTTTCATAATGTCGTGTACGTGCTATAACAAGTGCACCTGTGCTTGTGTCGAACATCTCCAATACTTTCCCCTGGCCTCTGCCACGTTTATTCAAATTCATAGGGTTGTATGAGTGTGACATTTCCAAAGGAATTCTATGGATTTTCATGTTTGATAGAGATTCTTCTCCAAATTTGATACAATTCTCCGGATGTAGTTCCAAACTATGGAATTTGGAAAACAACTGTGGATGCTCTTAATTGCGTGTTAGTCCTTCAAACCAGAATTTTTTTTTTGGTTTGGTTTATTACTCCCCTGTAAATTGCGTGTGGGTTTCACATTGAAGATGACGCGATCACATGATAGAAAATATTGTATTGCAGCTAGAAATTACAATAAGCTAATGATTTGGTTTGGCAACAGACTTGTGCAGGAGCTGTATTCCTTACAGACATTGTGTTTTGGTGCCTTATAGTCCCATTTCTTTCAATAGAACATTTCAAGTTGAACTTGGTAAGATTTCGGTTTCCATCTCTACTTCTAAACTAGCAATTCGATACATAATATGTGGATTCAGAAACATTTGTAATGCTATCATGCTGAGAACTTTTTTTTGTCAACTTCACTCAGCTCTGCTTCATTTAGTGCTGATTCTTTCTTTACAGTTAATGGGGTGCATGCATACTTTCAACGCGGTGTTTCTTCTTCTTGATACTGCTCTCAACAACCTTGTAAGTTATACAGCTTTATAACTTCAGATTTTGTTCCTCGATAATGTTAAAAAGAAAATCTATAATTGCATCCCCAGTTTTACTGAAAATATTTTTATCTTCTGGTGCTCAGCCATTCCCTTGGTTTCGGTTTGGATACTTCGTGCTATGGAGCTGTTTATACGTCATCTACCAGTGGGTTATTCACGCTTGTGGTTTGTCATGGTTAGTTTTACGAACTATAACAAAATTTCATTCTACCATTCAAGTAACTGGTACTGAATTCTCACTTTCTCGCCTGCTTTCAGGTGGCCTTATCCCTTCCTTGAACTTGATACGCCATGGGCACCTCTATGGTAAAATCCTAGACCCTGTTCAATCATATTTCATATTGTTATTATGCTTTCATTTATGAATGAAATCATTGATCTTGCAGGTACTTCTGCTTGGCTGTGATTCACATCCCATGTTATGCACTGTTCTATCTGATTGTCAAAGCCAAGAACACATACTTTCCAAAATGGTTTCCCCACGCGTTTGTGAGGTCATATTAGTTTCTTCAATTGCAGATTGGAGTATATTTTGCGTAATTAGACAATTGCGAAACAATTTGTGTACAGACTTGTCAAGTAGTCTTAGTTTTGGATCTGTATAATATTCAATGAGAACATAAATTTGTGTACAGACTTGTCAAGTAGTCTTAGTTTTGGATCTGTATGATACTCAATGAGAACATAAAATATACCAAGTACTAGGAGCTTGGAGGAAAAAGATGAGTGCTCGAATTCTCAATTTTTACATTACAGCGAAGGTTAAATTAATATGTTAAAACCTTGTTTCTTCATTAAGCTTTCCATGACTGTTCAAGGTCTGAAGAATTACGCTTCGAACATAATTTTATGAGCTGCAGTTTAAATTAATCAAAATGTTTTGAAACATTTTCGTGAGTTTAATTCCAAAACAAATTTATAAAGAGAAAATCATCAAATTTTAGGGTACCAAACTGTTGTCAGCCATAGCACAACCACACTGACAATTCCTAGAGTTTCAAAACAAAATTATCTGTCATTTCTTACCAATCTAACCATGAGCTCTTCTTACTGGCTAGGAAATTAATTTGCCCGTTCACTATAACTTTGGGCTCATAAGACATAATACGAGCAAAAATGATACTACAAACATCCACAAACATATGATTTCAATTGCCATGGATGACAAAAAAATGATTCATTTGTCATCGACCAAAAAATTAATCAGAAAATCGTGACGTTGCCACTCTATCAAAAAGAACATAATCCATTTCCTTAGTGCATGGGTTGTTAAAACTGTAAAAAGTTTACCCTGTCAAGAATTGTTAGCAGGACAAGTAAAAAAAAATGCTTCAGTGTGTTAAACTCTGAACCAAAGCACCTGTGAGAGCATAATAAGCAAAAAATGCGTCTTCTTATGAATAGGTATAACACCTAAATCCAGGCCTTGGACCAGTTATACGTATACCGTGTCTTAGTTTTCGAATATGGAATGAAGGTCAACTTGAATACAGCAAACCTCTATAAGTTTTACCAATGTTTATAACCATGGGGATGGTTAAACTTGGATCTCAATACTGAGAGCTGGTTACATTATAATACTTAAAACTGGTTCCAATGGCAGGGCAAAATCCGCAACTTTCCTTCAATATGATGACAGAATGTAATACTAAAACTCGTTCAATGGCACTTGCAATCTAACCAAGCACTGAGAAGCAGAATGATAAACTTTGCAATTAGTAAATACCAACCATTTCTTTAAGGACATTTGAACCAAATTTAAACCATGGCACCCACCAACAAAAGTTGGTATTAGGTCTTTCTCCTTCAACAAACACATAGGCAATAATAGTATCTCCTATGAAGGTTCACAATGGGGGTTTTTCCTTTGCTTTTCTTACAAGTCTTTATCCATCATAAATGAGGGACCCAATTTGGAAGCAAGCCCCTTCCACTCCAAAGGATTTTTTTGGACTCCCACCATAAAAGGGTAAGAATACTGTAACCCACAGTAGTCTAAATACGTTGTATGTGCAAAGACCAAAAATATTCAGCAAGTGAAAGCATTTAGTGCACACCGAGTGCCAGGCTATTTGAACATAGTACAAAAATGTTCAAAATATAACATGCGCGTTCAGGTGTGCACTAGAAACATCCAAATTGATAGTGAGTATACGCTTAAAATTGATTCATTTTAACTCATTAAGGGAAAAAAACAACATTATAAAAAGGACTTGGAGTCACCTTACAATATCCAATCCCAATTCATAGACCTAGTCAACATGTCAATAGAACAATCTATAGTTCAGGTTTATTTACCTAATATTAACACTGTAGTAGGGTAACTTACGTTGCTTATGTTCAAGTTTCATTTACTCTGCCATAATCTAAACTAGGTTCTCTTGAATTTCTACCAATGGATCACCCTCACCTTCATTTGGATATTCATTAGCCTCCGGATGCAAGCAACATATGGGCACCAATCATAGCAAAGTCAACACTCCATAGTGATTTGGGCCTTACCTTAAAAGACTAAAGCTCGAACAAGATTGGTTATAAACTTATAATACAAATCACTACCATCACTAATATAACTTTCAGTGATACAAACACTAAATTTGGAGTTATTTGCCTTCCCTCCCACTTCTTTTTTTCTTGATGTGCAATGCAATTAATTCTATAAAAAAACTAATGAGCAAAAGACATACTTCTGTCTCCTCTCAATCAATAAACTGCTCCAATATAACCTAGTCCTTTTCCCCCACGTATGTTCTATTACAGTCCGTTCCAATAAATAACAACATACACAGGCAATTCCTTTTTGGGGTAATTCAGGGAAGTTGGAGTAGTTCCTCTACCAGTTTAAGGTCTCCAAATGGAGATGTTCTTAGGACATATACTCTCAGTATTCACAATTAAATCTAATATGACTAGCCTCGCTCTAATTCCAACAACATTTCCATTAAACATCCTCCAAAGCAATCATCCTCACAATCTGAATCCACAAACCACAAAACAAATAGGTACAGAACACATCTTCAACCTATCAATCTCAACAAGGTAAACCCTACCAATCATTCAACAAATGCATCACACAAAACAATGTCATAAAAAATCAACTAAATCAAAAGAATAAACACATGAACAAAGAGCTAATTAATCCAAAATTACATCTATCATAACATAATCAAAACAGAGTTAACATCTCAAACAAATTCGAAAACCTAATCAAGTTCCATAATTCCATAACCTTTCAGAAAACTAAAACCTACCCATTACTCAAAACAAAAATCCCATCATGAAAAACCATCTAAAAACCTCATTCACTCGCCCCCAGCTTTCTGATAAACATAAGTCAGCCCACACTTACCACAGTAATGTCGATCGAAGTGATTCGCCATGAACGTCCCGGCACCGCACTCGGCATTGGGGCACTCCTTCCTGATCCTCTGAACCTTCCCCGAGTCATCAACCTTGTAGAACTGCAACACCGCGAGCTTCACCTTCTTGTGCTTGTGCTTGATCTTCTTAGGCTTAGTGTAGGTCTTCTTCTTCCTCTTCTTCGCTCCGCCTCTCAATCGAAGCACCAAGTGAAGAGTTGATTCCTTCTGGATGTTGTAGTCCGCGAGGGTTCTTCCGTCCTCGAGTTGCTTCCCTGCAAAGATCAGCCTCTGCTGGTCTGGTGGGATGCCTTCCTTGTCCTGGATCTTCGCCTTCACGTTATCGATCGTGTCGGACGATTCGACCTCCAGGGTGATCGTCTTCCCCGTTAGGGTTTTCACGAAAATTTGCATCTTCGCTCGCAGGGTTAGCCGCAGCTGCTAGGGTTTCTGTTCTCTCTGAAAGTGGTGACTGCAGAACAGAGGGGTCGCAGAGATGAGATGATAGGGTTTTATGGAGGGGAGATAAGTTCTATGTGCATCCCTCTTTTCTATAATTGAGCCCCCGTGGACAAAATTAGGGTTGTCAATTTGTAAGAGCATCCTACGCTACGCACGTTGCCAGGGATGAGGTACTCTCCAAGGCTCACGGTCAACTCAGTCACACACCATCCTTGTTGTGAAGTGATGCACATGGAGTGATGCTACGGTGCCTGGCCTTATGCCTGGTGTCGTATATCTGCATCGAAATAAGATTTGTTTTTTATCTCGATGCAGATTTACGGTGACACAACACCAGACATAAGGCTGGTGCACTTAGAAAAAGCTCAATATGAAAATATCAAACGAGTCATGTGCAACGGACTTTTTTTAAGTGTTGTGTCTGATTTATCAGGCACCGTAAATTTGCATCGAGATAGGAGTTGTTTTTTTATCTCGATGCAGATCAGGCAACTCTTATCTCGATGTAAATCTACGATGCCTGGTAGTACCTGACATAAGCATCAGGCATAAAGTCAGGCAACGTAGCATCACTCTTTCATATTAACCAAAATACCCATTTTTTATATGTGAAAATCAAACTTGCCCTAAACGTGTTTTAGAGAAGAAAATCAAGGGTCCAAATCACATGAATGAAACCTCAAGATTTGTATGATGTATAACGAGGCAAATTGACTGTGAGGATCACATTAGTAAAAATACAAACGCTTCATTCTCCAAACTACCCAGCCCACCACAACACCGACCCCTCCACCCTGAACCAACACTAGCACCACTACCCTTACTCCACCACCATCTTTAAATCAACACCACTACCATCATCTCCATCAGGCCTACATAGTTTTTTTTTATGATTGGAACACCAAACTCAACCCCTCTTTTTTGTGTCATTGAAGATGGTTGAAGGAAACCGTAAGCGAAAACCTTCATTCTCTTCCAACCACAGTAAATCCAAGTGGGAATCCAACAACAACCCTTTTCAAATAATAATCTAAATGTACAATTTTTTTAGATACATATATTCAAATAAGTGTGGGCACATGACGAGATAGATCTCATTCCAACCTCATCCCAGGATATGAACATGTACTAAACTGCAAAATGGATCAATCTCTGTCATATTTTAAATTAGTCATTAATAGTGATCAGTACTTTTCAACTTTGATGTCACTACAATGCTGCAAGAGTAAAAACTCATCTTACAATAGCAGAAGTACTAGAAAATCCAAAATCAAACTTGAAAACTAATCCAAATACACCTTCATAATTAGCAAGGTCACAACCCATAAGAATCAGACAACACTCCATCTGACTCTGAAAGTGTTCAAGCAAGAGATCAAACCTTCTATAAGATTACAAGTACCAGATATCCAATAGCAGATTCTACCATTCTGCCTAGGAGGCACGAATGAACGATTTCTTTTACTCAAGGAGGTCACAACCTATATTGCCCATCACCAGTAAGCTTCCATATTGATCTTTTCCTTTGACTAGTTTGTAAATGCATGTTGCTTAGAACATAGACCAGAAGTGCATGGCTAACAGATGAGTGGTGGCTCGGAAGACTTGCAATTCAAAGAGCTTCCTCGTGCTAGTTATAGTTGTAAGGTGATGAGTAATAGTGCGTTTATCCTTTTCCAGGCATCTTTACACTTTCATCAATTGAACATTAGCTAATTATTTCATTGATGACTGTAGAAACTACTACAAGGCATAATTGGGAAGAAAGTTTCAAAGGGATGGGTTCGTCTGTGGCTAATGAATGCAAGTGCGAGCAATGCTTAATGTCAAATAGAAGTGATCCCTGTTAAAAATCAATATTAGTCCAAGCCCAAGTGTTCTTGAAGCCCAAAATCCAAACCCAAAATAAGCCCACACCAAATTAATGTGATGTCATTACTTACATCATTTTAGTTAGGTGAGAATTAGGTAAGCCTTATTTAATTTCAATGGTCTAGATTAATTTGTGTTTATTTTAATGAGTGGTTTAGATTGGTTCTTGTAACCTATAAAACCCACCCCTTGTATTTGAGTTTCATCATCCAAAAATGTAAGCTTAAGAAGAAAGCATTAGAAAGTCTTCTTAAGAGTTTCTCTTCTTTGCAATTTTGTGAGATTGTTCTAAAGAGTGTTTTTCTTCTTCTTGAAAAATTAGAGTTTTATATTCTGATTTATTCAACATTTGGTATCAGAGCCTGGGTTGTAAGGTCTCTTGAAATTCCGAGTATGCTCTTTGGCTGCAGTTTTAACTGATCTCCCACATCAGAAAAGATTTCTTGAGATTATTGTCGGGGTTCTTACAAATCTTGTGGAGCGTCTTTGTGTGTAGAGTAGCTTAGTACTTTGCACGTTTGTCACTCAAGCTTGTTCGGTATAGTTAAAGTCTTGCCGCTACGATGGGTGATTTTCAAGTCGTTGGAGGAATCAAGAAGCTCAACAACCAAAACTACAACACGTGGGCAACATGTATGGAGTCTTACCTACAAGGTCAAGACTTGTGGGAGGTTGTCGGTGGTGGTGAAGTTACACAACCGGCGGTAGAAGATGCCAATGGCGTCTTGCGAAAGTGGAAAATTAAAGCAGGCAAAGCGATGTTTGCTTTAAAGATCACTATTGAAGAAGAAATGTTAGAGCATATCCGGGATGCCAAAACACCGAAGGAAGCATGGGACACCTTTGCTACACTTTTTTCAAAAAAGAACGATACAAAATTGCAACTTCTCGAGAATGAGCTGCTATCGATGGCGCAACGTGACAGGACGGTTGCCCAGTATTTTCACAAGGTGAAATCGATATGCCGCGAAATTTCAGAACTAGATCCGACAGCTGCTATTGGGGAAGCTAGGATAAAGAGAATAATTATCCATGGCTTGAGACCCGAGTACCAAGGCTTTGTTGCTGCAGTACAAGGATGGCCGACACAACCATCTCTTGTTGAGTTTGAAAATTTGCTGGCTGGTCAAGAAGCTATGGCTAAGCAAATGGGAGGAGTCTCGCTAAAAGGTGAAGAGGAAGCGCTCTACACCAACCAAAGCAGAGACGGTTCAAAACAGTACAACAAAGGTGGATCTAGAAAGACTGGTGACAAGACAAAAAGTCATCAGGGAGGGAACAACTTTCGTCCAGGGGGAGCTTCCAAGAATCATGACAACAATAGAATGTTCGATGGTGAGTGTTACAATTGCGGGAAGAAGGGCCACATGAAGAAAGATTGTTGGTTCAAGAAGAAGTCTTCTGAGAGCAATATTGCTACTTCTTGTTCTAAAGATAATAGCGAAGATAGTTGGGATGCCGAAGCATTCTTCGCTATGGAGGAAGAAGAATTAGCTCTCACAGTAACAACACCAGAAAAGATTGACTACGTGAATGATTGGATCGTAGACTCAGGCTGCTCAAATCATATGACAGGTGATAAACAAAAGTTGCAAAACTTGTCTGAGTATAAGGGAAGGTGTTACACATCACGAGATGTGGTGTTCGATGAAGCATCCTCATGGTGGACCTCAGAAAAGGAAGTGCTGCCAGACTCAGAAGAATTCCAAGACAAGCTGCAACAAAAGATGGGGGAGCATACTATTCAAATTCAACCAAGTCCAGACAAAGTTGAAGATCCATGTGAGAATGATGGCGAACAAAGAGTAACCCAGAATCCTTGGCAAACTGGGGTGTATCAACAACCAGACGAAGAAGGCATACCTAGTGAAACAGAAGAACCAACTCCACTACGAAGGTCAACAAGAACTAGAAGGCCAACTCCCAAATACGCCAATGCAGCCATAGTTGAAGAAGAAGCTATAATAGAACCTGAGACGTTTGAAGAAGCATCACAGAGTTCAGAATGGATGACAGCTATGAAAGAAGAGATCGCTGCACTTTAGCAAAATCAGACTTGGGAGCTCATGCCAAAGCCAACTGATGTGAAACCCATATCCTGCAAATGGGTTTACAAAATAAAGCATCGTCCAGATGGGTCAATCGAGAGGTACAAGGCACGATTGGTAGCTCGTGGTTTCTCTCAACAGTACGGACTAGACTATGATGAAACATTTAGTCCAGTCGCAAAACTTACAACCGTACGAGTCTTACTTGCACTTGCTGTCAACAAAAATTGGATCTTGTGGCAGATGGACGTGAAGAATGCATTTCTCCATGGAGAGCTGGATCGGGAGATCTACATGATCCAACCAATGGGTTTTCAAAGCCAAGATCATCCTGAATATGTGTGTAAGTTGCGGAAAGCACTCTACGGATTGAAACAAGCACCCAGGGCGTGGTATGGTAAGATTGCTGAATTTCTAACACAAAGTGGCTATTCAGTAACACCTGCAGATTCCAGCTTGTTTGTCAAAGCCAATGAAGGAAAACTAGCTATCGTGCTAGTGTATGTGGATGACTTAATCATAACCGGTGATGCTGAGGCAGAAATTCTTCGGACAAAGGAGAATTTATCAGTCCGTTTCCAGATGAAGGAACTTGGTCAGCTCAAGCACTTCCTTGGTCTAGAGGTTGATCGCACACAAGAAGGAATATTTCTCTGTCAACAGAAATATGACAAAGATTTGTTGAAGAAGTTCGGAATGCTCGAATGCAAGCTGACTTCGACGCCGATGGAGCCAAATGCCAAAATGTGTGCACATGAAGGAAAAGATTTGGAAGATGCGACGATGTATCGACAATTGGTAGGTAGTCTGATCTACTTAACCTTGACTCGACCTGACATCTCTTATGTAGTTGGTGTGATGAGTCGGTACATGCAAAATCCAAAGAAGCCTCATTTGGAAGCAGTTCGGCGAATACTGAGATATGTGAAGAGTACAATAACCTATGGTCTTCTATACAAGAAAGGTGAAAGTTGCAAGCTAGTTGGTTATTGTGATGCTGATTTTGCAGGAGATCATGATACTCGCAGATCAACTACTGGGTATATGTTTACCCTTGGATCCGGAACGATTTCTTGGTGTAGCAAGAGACAACCGACTGTGTCCTTGTCAACTACAGAAGCAGAGTACCGAGCAGCAGCAATGGCAGCTCGA
Source organism: Berberis thunbergii (assembly GCA_003290165.1). Classification (NCBI taxonomy): domain Eukaryota; kingdom Viridiplantae; phylum Streptophyta; class Magnoliopsida; order Ranunculales; family Berberidaceae; genus Berberis; species Berberis thunbergii. The sequence goes on along the minus strand of QNQO01001435.1, from coordinate 31,571 downwards.
GAAAGCACGTGGCTAATACAACTGATGAATGATCTACATCAACCAGTAGATTATGCGGTTCCATTGTACTGTGACAACCAATCGGCAATTCGTTTGGCGGAGAATCCAGTTTTTCATGCTAGAACTAAACATGTGGAAGTACATTATCACTTTGTTAGAGAGAAAGTTCTGCAAGAAGAAATTGAGATGAGGCAAGTCAAGACAGATGAGCAAATTGCGGATTTGTTTACTAAAAGCTTGAGTGTTGGAAAGTTTGAACAATTCCGCTGTCAACTTGGCATGATTCAGAGAATGTGGGCTAACATTGAGGGGGAGTGTTAAAAATCAATATTAGCCCAAGCCCAAGTGTTCTTGAAGCCCAAAATCCAAACCCAAAATAAGCCCACACCAAATTAATGTGATGTCATTACTTACATCATTTTAGTTAGGTGAGAATTAGGTAAGCCTTATTTAATTTCAATGGTCTAGATTAATTTGTGTTTATTTTAATGAGTGGTTTAGATTGGTTCTTGTAACCTATAAAACCCACCCCTTGTATTTGAGTTTCATCATCCAAAAATGTAAGCTTAAGAAGAAAGCATTAGAAAGTCTTCTTAAGAGTTTCTCTTCTTTGCAATTTTGTGAGATTGTTCTAAAGAGTGTTTTTCTTCTTCTTGATAAATTAGAGTTTTATATTCTGATTTATTCAACAATCCCAACATTTCTAATTGACATTTGAGTGGTTTTATTTAAGCATGTCACAACTGATATTGGTGTAAACTATTATAATTTTGTGTGAAACATCATATTCGTGTTGGGATGGCTCATAGTTAGAAGAAGCCTTTGATTGCTCATAGTTGAGCAAGTTCAAATATTTGTGTTATCAGAAATTCTAGGTGTCGAGGAAACCAGCGAGGAAATGAGCGAGGGGAGGGAGGTGGCGGGGTGGGAACCGTTCACCTCCCTCGGAATGTGTGCCATCTTTTTTGGTGCGTGCATCCCGAGAGAGGTGAACGGTTCCCACCCCGCCACCTCCCTCCCCTCGCTCATTTCCTCGACACCTAGAATTACTCTTGTGTTATTGACTATAGCTCCTTACTTGTAGTTTGTGATTGGGGCAATACATGATATATTGGCAGCTTGTTTGATTGTGAATTGACTCAAGTGAACAACGAAGAGGTTTAAGTGTTTGGTTCTATTTGTGAAAAGGTTGGCGTAGTTCTTAAAGTTTGCTATAAATTAAAAGTAGATGAATACGTCCTGGCCAAGGATTGTGATTTCGTTTTTCGATTTAATTTCTGTATCTTGATTTTAAGAAATATTTCGGCATGTACAAAAATTCGTAATAATTTCAAGGATACAGGAATATACATAATGAATTTCAAGGTATATGAAATATGTAAAAAAAAATGCAATAAATAAATATATTAAATGAAGTTTAAATACTAAAAAATGAAATCAATATAAAATTAGAAAAAAAAGGATGGTTTAAAAAATCAATATATAAAATTATAAATAGAATAAATGATAATTAAAAAAATCAGAGGGTGGTTTTTAAAATTAAAAATTAATTAGAAAAGGCCAAAATTTACGAAACTCCCTATTTTCAAAAATATGTAATTTTTGGTAACTGATTTTTGTATTTTTACGAAAAAATAAATTTAAGATAAAACTGTGAAATTTACGACAAAACCTAAAAAGTTTTTGAAAAAAAAAAAGCCTCTAAAAATGTAATTTTTTGCTCTTTTTCTTTTCGTAATTTCAAAAAATCAAAAACTTCAATGAAATTTCGCAAAAACATAATCCTTAGTCGCAGTTGGGATGAGAAAGATGATAATATCATATTTTTTTAATAGGGAGAATGCTCACTGGTACATGTACTATGGAGGAGATAGGGAGTTCTCATTTGGCGAAACATGAATTATACCCAAATGGCACGAATGCTTGAATTGAAGGCGTATGACTCATTTGGCGAAACATGAATTATACGAGTGTCATTATTCTGAAGTTAAAAGTGTTATCGAGTAATTATTATTTGCTATCGAGTTATAGGTGAGCTAGTAGTGTTTGTCTTTGATCGTTCCTTATTTTCACCATTTAATTAACACGGTTTCTCTTGTTACATATTGTTTTTCAAAACCTTACATTACATTCTCGCAGGGAGGAGCTGAGAGTTGAGAGGAGCTGATCTCGCAGGGAGGAGCTGATCTCGAAGGGAGCTCAGATCTCGCAAGGAGGCGCTCAGATCTCGCAAGGAGGAGCTGATCTCGCAGGGAGCTGTTCTCGCAGAGAGTTGAGAGGAGCTGATCTCGCAGGGAGGTACTGATCTCGCAGGGAGGAGGAGGTACTGATCTCGCAGGAGAGAGAGAGAGGCGATCTCGCAGCCATTTGCGCAGCTTGGAGAGTAGTTCAACACAGCGCACAGCCAAACAGAGTTGACGAGCAGGGAGGTGCTCAGATCTCGCAGGGAGGAGGAGGCGCTCAGATCTCGCAAGGAGGAGGAGGATCTCGCAGGGAGGAGGAGGTGCTCAGATCTCGCAGGGAGGAGGGATCTTGCGGGAACTCGCAGGGCTCTCGCAGGGAGGATGATCTCGCAGGGAGGAGGGATCTCGCAGTCGACAACATCTCGCAGTGAAGATCTCGCAGTAAGATCTTGCAATTTTTTCCTATTCTTCGTATTGCTATGATGTTGGTATGCTGTTGGAATAGAGTATGTATGTTTGTTAATTTGCTCTAATTCTTGGGAGAGATGGCGTTCAAAAAAGAAAATTTTCGTTTGTTGAAAATTGATGGGAAAGAGTTTGGGATTCGAAAGTCAAGAGGAGGTTGTTGTTACTTGAATCGAGCTCGAGGGTTAGAATCAAAGTTTTTGTCGAATTGCAGATGGGAAAATGGATTGAGTTTCAGCTTAAGAAAGCTATGGAATCAGGCTCTAATGGCTTCTCAGCCAGCTGGAAATTTAACAATAGATGGGTCATGATGGTGAAAGAGGCCAATATAGGAGGCATTTTCCTTTCTAATTTGGTGGGTTGGGGATCAGGGTCCAAAACTCTCAAGGTGCCAGCTGGCGCGGAAGGAACAGGCTGGACACAACTCGCCCAAGCTTTGAATGAGATGACTCTAAATAAGGTGCCTCAGCCTTATCCTAAACAGCAAGTTAGCAGAGATGGGGTTTCAAATCTGCCAGGTATTAGTGTTGTTCCACCTTCACGCAACAGATCTTTTGTGGAGGTAGTGGCCACTAATCCCTCCCATGTGAGCCCTACCCCGTTTGCTGGTAAGGGTCCCATTGCAGCACCCTCTATTCATCGCGATTCTCCTATTGATTTTTTGTCCCACGTATGGGGCAATCAGCTTCCTCCAGATTCCGTGGCAAGAATGAATCTTGCAAGGTCACTGTTAGAGTTGCCTGAGTCAGAGATTCAGTGGACACCGGTTGCTTTTCCGTTTGGACGCACAGCTTTCTTGGTCTTCGCCAACTCTCCACACGTGTCCTCATGCGAAGCTTTCGACCCACCTCCTAGGATGCCGACACTGTGTGACCCGTCCCCCCAGCACTACCCAATGCTTCCTTTTTCCCCGGCTTCTTGTGCCGCTTCAGTGGGTAAAGTTGATAACTCGCCTTCTGAGTCAGCTCGTCCCTCTCAGCAGGATAAAGGCAAAGGTATTGTTGGGCCCTCACCCAGCAAAGGACCCAAGTCTTTTTCTAGCCCTTGCTTGGCCAAGTCAAATGATCAACCAATATCTGGCAATTATTGGAGGGTTCTAGAAGCAGTGGAAGAAGATGTCTTCAATTTGGATCCTCTTTTGGCCAAAATGTCTTTGCATGCCCACAAGAATCGAAAGCTGGCAAGAAAAACACAGCGTGACAAAGCAGCTGAATGGGCCAATTTCTCAGTCTTTCCTACCAGATCTAGGTTTATGCTGCAAAAGAGCTCCATCAAATCAAGCTCATCCAACAAAGCAGGGAAGGGAGAACTTAAAGGTTGTAGTGCCCCTACTGGGCCCACAAGGGGAGAGTCCTCTAAACATACCCAGGATGTTTCGGTATCTTTACCTTACCCTCCCGGTTTTGAGCCCCTAGCAGAACCATGTGTTGAAACTCATGGTTTGTCTACAAATCTTTGTGCTTCTCATGGTGAGAGTTTCTCCTCTACCCCAGACCACGTAGGCGCTCCTCCAGGATTCGAGGTCCCTCAGACGGAAAATCCTGGGTTTCTAAGTTCTGTTTCTAGGGTCAATGACAGTGCGAAGCCTTCTGTCTCTGACTGTCATTCGACTCAGGCAGAATCATCAGATCGTTTGGCTTTCAAAGAAATTGGCTTGACAGTGGGAGTGGACCTCAATCAGGATGTTAACAGGGCTTTAGATATGGTTCAAGCTGCAGCACAGGGTACAATTTATGACATAGCAATGGACAAATGCAACAACCCCGGGTTTGATGGTTTTTCATGAACCTCAAAATTCTTTCGTGGAACTGTAGGGGGCTCGGTAGTACTGAGCGACAAAGGGGTTGTCGTAGATTAATTTCAGAGAACCGTCCAGACCTTGTTTTCGTTCAGGAAACTAAATTGGAGAAATGTTCTAGAGAATTTATCAGAAAATTGTGGGGTGATAGTTCTTTTGATTGGGCTATGGTGGATTCCATTGGCAGCTCGGGCGGCATTCTAGCTATCTGGGACGCTGATCTGTTACAGATGAGGGAAGTGTTGAAAGGGGCTTTTTCCCTTTCTATTCAATTCCAAATGATCTCGGATAACTCAATTTGGTCAGGGACTAACATTTATGGTCCATGTGATCCTTCTCTTAGAGACCACTTATGGGAAGAACTATATGACATTGCTGGTTGGGTGCAATCGCCATGGGTGTTAGCGGGTGACTTCAATGTTGTCCGCCATATGAATGAAAAAAAAGGATGCAGGAGGAGGTCCATGAGCATGCAGAAATTCAATCAATTCATTAATGAGGTGGAGCTTGCTGATTTTAGTCTAAAAGGGGGAAAATTCACATGGTCAAATCGGAGAGATCTTCCTATCCTTTGTCGACTTGATCGATTTCTAGCCTCGGTGGATTGGATCGACAAATTTGGTGATAAAGTTGAATGGCTCAAGGGTACAGCAGGTTCTGACCATCACGCGATTTTGCTTGCGAACTCGTCGATTGGTGGTGGTACTCGGCTTTTTTCATTCGATAACAGTTGGTTTGATCACCCTACCCTGGCAGAGGAGATGAAAGCTTGGTGGAACAACTCAGTAGTCTCTGGCCACCCAGGATACTGTTTATGGTGGAAGCTTAAGGCTCTCAGATGCAATCTCAAAAATTGGAGGACTAAAGTTTGGGGTAAGACAAATCTATCTATCCAAAATATCTCTGCTTTACTTGCTAGCATTGATGCGGAAGAAGAGATTAGGGACTTGACTGTTGAGGAGAGGTCTTGTAGAGTGCAGCTGCATCAAGAGTGGGCAACATTAACCAAAAGAGATGAGGAGTTTTGGAGAATTAGATCAGGAGTCAACTGGGTCCGTCATATGGATCAGGGGACTAAATTCTTTCATACCTTGGCTAACAGACGTCGACTGTTTAACTCCATTGAAGCTCTTAGCACGGATCAGGACTTGGTCGTGGATGAAGTCAGTATTAGAGCACTCTTGATATCTCACTTCAAGAAGTTGTTCCATGAAAATGAGGAGTGGCGTCCTTTCTTCTCGGGGATTACCTTCAAGTCCATCTCTCAGTCTACGGCTACGACATTGGTAGATCAATTTTCCGAATTGGAAATTAGAGCAGCAATGGAAGATCTAAAATCGGAAGTTTCTCCAGGTCTTGATGGTTTCTCAATGGTGTTCTATTTGAAAATGTGGGAGGTAATCAAAAAAGATTTTCTGAAAGTTGTTGCAGATTTTAACTCGAGAAACTTTCTTGATTGGCGTTTGAACACCACTATCATCTCGCTCATTCCCAAATGTGCGGGAACGCGGACGGTAAATGATTTTAGACCTATCAGTATTTTAAACGGGGCCTATAAGATAATTGCCAAGGTGTTAGCTAACAGATTGAAACTAGTTCTTCATTCAGTCATCTCTCCCTTTCAAAGTGCAGCAGTCAGTGGAAGACAGGTGGTGGATAGCCCTTTGATTGCCAATGAAATTATTGATTCTAGAAAAAAACAAGGTGTTCCAGGGCTTGTTATCAAATTAGATTTCTCCAAAGCTTTTGACAATGTTTCTTGGAGATATTTGGATTTGGTAATGACTCGCATGGGGTTTGACTCCAAATGGATTGATTGGCTTCACACTTGCAGATCTACAGCTAATTTTTCTCTGAAAATTAATGGTCAGTTGCACGGGTTCTTCAATAGCTCAAAAGGTCTGCGACAAGGTGATCCCCTGTCTCCTCTTCTTTTACTATAGCTGCAGAAGGTTTAACTCAAATGATTCTGAAAGCAGTTGATGCTGGCCTAGTGAGAGGGTTTTCTGTCGCGAAGGGTAGTCCGCCTGTCTCTATTCTCCAGTATGCGGATGATACTATTCTTTTTTGTGATGCCTCCGCTTCTCAGGTTCTTGCTCTTAAAAGAATTATGCTTTGGTTCGAAGTCATTTCAGGGCTGAAAATCAATTTTCACAAATCAAAGGTTTTGCCTATTGGAGATGTCCCTCACCTGCACCAGTTGGCGGGTCTATTGGGTTGTTCAGCAGGTCACCTTCCTGTTAAGTACTTGGGCATGCCTTTGGGGGCTAGTTTCAAAAGTAAAGTTGTTTGGGACGAGACGCTCGAAAGAATGGAATCGAAACTAGCGACTTGGAAACGCAAACTTCTATCTAAAGCAGGCAGACTGGCCCTTATTCAATCCACATTAGCTTCTATTCCGGTTTTCATGTTGTCCCTTATCAAGGTTCCCTGTTCAATAGCAGCCAAGATGGAACGGATCATGCACGATTTCCTCTGGGGTTCTACTCATAACTCTAGAAAGATGCATTTAGTGGGCTGGGGAGAAAAATTTGTTGCCCAAAAACTCGAGGTGGTTTAGGCATTCGTCAGGTGCTCCCTTTCAATATTGCTTTACTTTCTAAGTGGCTTTGGCGATTTGCAGAAGAGAAAGATAATTTATGGAGATCTCTCATTATGGACAAGTATGGGCGCAATAGATGGGTTTGGGAAAAGAAAACTAAGTACACCTCCTACGGATGCTCTTTGTGGAAATCTATCTCCCGGTGCGCAAGTGCCTTCTACCCACACACCTCTCTCACATGTGGAAATGGTGATCTCATCTCTTTTTGGCATGATGTCTGGTGTAGTAACCAATCCTTGAAAGATCTTTTTCCAATGTTGTTTCTCATTAACAAGAATCAATATGGGAATGTGAGCAGTTTTTGGTCTAACAACAACTCTTGGGATCTCTCCTTTCGTAGACACCTCAACACTGGGGAACTAGATGAGTTTGCTAATCTTATACACTTATTGGATAGACAAATGCTCTCAGAGGGACCAGATAGTTTGGTGTGGAAGGGTAAAGGGGTAGGCTTCTCGGTGAAAGAATTTTCGGATTTGTTGGCTGCACCTCATTATGAGACCCACTCCAACCCATTCATTTCCTCCCACACAAATCTGGTTTGGGTGAAAAACCTTCTTCCTTGGATTAATTTCTTTTGTTGGTCAGTTTTACATGAGAAGATCTTGACCAAAGATAGGTTAAGAAAAATGGGAATCCTCACTGGGAGTCTTTGTGTGCTTTGCAACGAATCTGAAGAGACCCTGGACCATTTGATGCTACATTGCAGTTTCTCCAAATCCATTTGGCGCAATTTCTTGGTGGAATTCGGTTTAAGTCTGATGTTTGAAGGTTCCATTCTAGATTGGCTAAGTTGGTGGTCTAAAGCTAACCCTTCCTGCCGGGGGGAGTGGTTATGGCGTAGGGTCCCTCTCGTTCTCATGTGGTGTGTGTGGAAAGAAAGAAATAAAAGGGTTTTTGAAGGACTAAACAGATCGGATCACTCTATCTTTATCGAGATTAGAGAATTACTGTGGAACATGGGTACGGCTTGTAATTTATTTAAAGATTTGGGGTTTGACACTTTCATAGTGTCTTGGCATTCCTTGATTTAGGAATGTTTTTCGTTGTAACTTGTTTCCCTTTCTTTCATTAATAAACATCTTCATGTTTGACCGTAAAAAAAAAAAAAAAAAAAAAAAAAAAAGTGATTCCATACTAGCAATAAGGGAGTTGCTACCGTGTACTCAATTATTTGGTTCGATTATATCGATTATTTGTTGTATCATTGTTTTGGGATGTTTAAACTTTGTTGCACCATCGATTTATCATTTTTTAATAAAAATCATTTTGTGGTGAGTTTTATTTTTATTTTTCGTTTAGGAGTGTTAATTGACTATTGAATGAAAGAACAAAAAGTACCAATAATCTATTAGACTAAAGTTTGGTCAAGTGCTTGTTAATTTTTAATGTATTCATCAACCACAAACGGGTTGCAAAACCAATACGTATAAAAAATGAATAAATTAAACAAGTAAATCAATACATAATAATTTCAAAATTGTTGCAACTATTAGATCATATTTGAAAAAAAAAATGCATTTAAAACCTAAAAATTCTACATCTAATTAAAATTTTACATTATGACTCCTTCATACAAAGTCGGCAATCATCAACACGAGTAATTATCTTCTCTCGGCGTTTTATTTTAGGGTTAAGAAATGTAGTTGGGAAACAATTTTTAAAAGTTAAATATAAAGATAAAGTTGGGCATCAAGCCAAACAGTCAACACATACGTAGGTAACGTAGCAACTCCTTAACAATAATGACACATTTGTTACCAAATCTCCAACCTTACATATCTCACCTAAAATTACCTCAAGTATTGACCTTTCAAGTCTAAATATACTTATAGATTGTTCAAGAACCAGCCCTTAATTTTATGCATTCAATATGAGATAGAATTTAAAAAAAAAAAATCAACTATAATTGCTAGGATTTTAGTATCACATTGATATAATTTGATGATTTAGAAGATTTAGAGACTATATATAACTAGGAAGTATTTTAAGAGAGTTTGATTAGCAAATTTAAATATTGAGAAGATTTAGAGAGATAGATTATAATAACAATAATATATTGTTAATATGGAATCACTCTCAATGAAGACTAATCCATGTAGGGAGATGTATGTTTGGTATTGCTTTAACAGTATAGTATAGATTTGCTCTAATTCATGATGATTCAGATATGGAATGTACTTTGAACTTGAATGCCTCTTTTTTTTTTTTTTTTTGAAAAGCAAGCAGAGTTTTTATAGGATTTCAGAACCCACTAAAGATGTTGCAAGCTGAGTTTGAACCCATGACCTAGTGGTACCATCCGCCAAGCTCTAACCGTCTTTGAATGCCTTTTCTTTTTAATGCAATTTCGATTATTTTGATTAAAAAAAATCCATGTAGGGAGATATATGTTTGGTATTTGCTTTAATAGTATAGCAAAAAATCTAGAGAGTCAAGCCCCTAGGGCCAGGACAGCGCTAGGAGGGCTCTCTGTGCGTGTTATTGTGTTCGATTAAGACATTATGAGCATCTTTAAGATGATGGAGGGTATTGGGCCTGGTCTAACACAAGCCTAGCATGTGTGGCCTAGCTCTTAAGTTGATGAGCACTACTACAGTGCAGTGCCTGGTGTTATGCCTGGTGCCACCAGGCACCGTCTATCTATTGCGAGATATGTATTAATGCACATCTCGAGGCAGATGGACCGTGCCTAGTGGCCACCAGGCACAACTCCAGCAGGCACCCTAGATTTTTCCTAAGTTGATAGTATAGTATAGATTTACCCTACTATGGCTAACCAAAGAAATTTGTGCAAATTAAATGGTATAAATCACCAATGTGTAGATTAGAAAGAATTTATTGTAGGCCAACTAATGAGGCAGTGTGGTGGATTAACTTTGTAATCTATAAATTACCACCCCCCTCTCATCTTCAAGCTCCAATTCATACACAACAACTCCATGGATTCCTTTCATCTTATTTGTTCTTTTATCTTTCATCTCCTTTTGTTCAAAGTTGCAAGAGCTCAAACAATGGTTTGTGATGAAAAAAGGTTTTCTACAAAGGGTATGAACATGACTTCATTATCATTTTGTGATAAGAGTCTATCATATCAAGTCCGAGCTAAGGACTTGGTAGATAGGTTGACACTTGAGGAGAAGGTGATATGGCTAAGTGATAACTCACAAAGTGTCGATCGTCTCAATATCCCATCGTATTATTGGTGGTCTGAAGCGTTACATGGTGTATCAGACTTCGGACCTGGTACTCACTTTGATCACTCTACTCCAGCTGCCACAACTTCCCTACTGTCATCCTTACTTCCGCTTCCTTCAATGAAACCTTATGGAAAACCATTGGAGAGGTATATGCATTCATCTTTTTTTTTTTTTTTAATATTGTGACAAAGATTTGTGCTTCTTATTATGAGTTACATGTTTTCTTATACTTTTTTAGGTTGTTTCCGACGAGGCAAGAGCAATGTACAATGTAGGACTTGCGGGATTGACATTTTGGAGTCCAGTTATCAATGTTGCAAGGGATCCAAGATGGGGGAGGATTACTGAAATTCCTGGTGAAGATCCTTTTGTAATCGGTCGTTATGCTAGCTGTTAATTACGTGCGAGGTTTGCAAGATGTAAATGGTTATAACAAGGTTGATTATCCAAATTTGAGACCCCTTAAAGTTGCAGCTTGTTGCAAACATTTTGTAGCTTATGATCTTGATAATTGGAATGGGTTTGACAGATATCATTTTGATGCCAAGGTAATATTTGATACTATTCTTGGATTTTTTTTTTCAATTGTATTTTGAACACTATATTTTGCTTAGGTGACCGAAAGAGATCTTTTTTTTTTTTTTTTTTTTTTTTTACGGTCAAACATGAAATTGTTTATTAATGAAAGAAAGAGAAATAAATTACAACGAGAAACATTCCTATATCAAGGAATGCCAAGACACTATAAAAGTGTCAAACCCCAAATCCTTAAATAAATTACATGCCGAACCCATCCTCCACAGCAATTCTCTAATCTCGATAAAGATAGAGTGCTCCGATCTGTGTAGTCCTTCAAAAACCCTTTTATTTCTTTCTTTCCACACACACCACATGAGAACGTGAGGGACCCTACGCCATAACCACTCCCCCGACGGGAAGGATTAGCTTGAGACCACCAACTTAGCCAATCTAAAATGGAGCCTTCAAACATCAAACTCAAACCGAATTCCACCAAAAAACTGCTCCAAATGGATTTGGAGAAACTGCAATGAAGCATCAAATGGTCCAGTGTTTCTTCAAGTTCATTGCAAAGCACACAAAGACTCCCAGTGAGGATTCCCATTTTTCTTAACCTATCTTTAGTCAATATCTTCTCGTGCAAAACTGAACAACTAAAGAAATTAATCCGAGGAAAAAGGTTTTTCACCCATACCAGATTTTTGTGGGAGGTAATGAAGGGGTTAGAGTGGGTCTCATAATGAGATGCAGCCAAACATATCCGAAAATTCTTTAACCGAGAAGCCCACACCTTTACCCTTCCACACCAAACTATCTGGTCCCTCTGAGAGTATTTGTCTACCCAACAAATGCATAAGATTAGCGAACTCCTCTAATTCCTCAGTATTAAGGTGTCTGCGAAAGGAAAGGTCCCAAGAGTTGTCGTTAGACCAAAAACTGCTAACACTCCCAAATTGATTGTTGTTAAAGATAAACAACCTTGGAAACAGATCCTTCAAAGGTTGGTTACTACACCAAACATCATGCCAGAAAGAGATGAGATCACCATTTCCACATTGGAGAGAGGTGTGAGGGTAGAAGCCACTTGCGCACCGGGAGATAGACTTCCACAAAGAGCAGCCGAAGGAAGTGTACTTAGTTTTCTTTTCCCAAACCCATCTATTGCGCCCATATTTGTCCATGATGAGAGATCTCCATAAGTTATCATTCTCATCTGCAAATCGCCAAAGCCACTTAGAAAGTAATGCAATATTGAAAGTGAGGACCTGACGAATGCCTAAACCACCTCGGGATTTAGGGCAACAAATTTTCTCCCAGCCCACTAAATGCATCTTTTTAGAGTTATGAGAAGAACCCCAAAGAAAATCGTGCATGATCCGTTCCATCTTGGCAGCTATGGAACAGGGAACCTTGATAAGAGACAGAATGAAGACCGGGATAGATGCTAATGTGGATTTGACAAGAGCTAGTCTGCCTGCTTTGGTGACGTCGCGAGTGTTATGTGTTCCTACAACAGAGTTAATGGTGTTCCTACAACAGAGTTAATGGTGTTCCTACATGTGCTGATCCAAAACTTCCTGAACGAAATGATTGTTAAAAATCAATATTAGCCCAAGCCCAAGTGTTCTTGAAGCCCAAAATCCAAACCCAAAATAAGCCCACACCAAATTAATGTGATGTCATTACTTACATCATTTTAGTTAGGTGAGAATTAGGTAAGCCTTATTTAATTTCAATGGTCTAGATTAATTTGTGTTTATTTTAATGAGTGGTTTAGATTGGTTCTTGTAACCTATAAAACCCACCCCTTGTATTTGAGTTTCATCATCCAAAAATGTAAGCTTAAGAAGAAAGCCTTAGAAAGTCTTCTTAAGAGTTTCTCTTCTTTGCAATTTTATGAGATTGTTCTAAAGAGTGTTTTTCTTCTTCTTGATAAATTAGAGTTTTATATTCTGATTTTATTCAACATTTGGTATCAGAGCCTGGGTTGTAAGGTCTCTTGAAATTCCGAGTATGCTCTGTGGCTGCAGTTTTAACTGATCTTCCACATCAGAAAAGATTTCTTGAGATTATTGTCGGGGTTCTTACAAATCTTGTGGAGCGTCTTTGTGTGTAGAGTAGTTTAGTACTTTACACGTTTGTCACTCAAGCTTGTTCGGTATAGTTAAAGTCTTGCCGCTACGATGGGTGATTTTCAAGTCGTTGGAGGAATCAAGAAGCTCAACAACCAAAACTACAACACGTGGGCAACATGTATGGAGTCTTACCTACAAGGTCAAGACTTGTGGGAGGTTGTCGGTGGTGGTGAAGTTACACAACCGGCGGTAGAAGATGCCAATGGCGTCTTGCGAAAGTGGAAAATTAAAGCAGGCAAAGCAATGTTTGCTTTAAAGATCACTATTGAAGAAGAAATGTTAGAGCATATCCGGGATGCCAAAACACCGAAGGAAGCATGGGACACCTTTGCTACACTTTTTTCAAAGAAGAACGATACAAAATTGCAACTTCTCGAGAATGAGCTGCTATCGATGGCGCAACGTGACAGGACGGTTTGCCCAGTATTTTCACAAGGTGAAATCGATATGCCGCGAAATTTCAGAACTAGATCCGACAGCTGCTATTGGGGAAGCTAGGATAAAGAGAATAATTATCCATGGCTTGAGACCCGAATACCGAGGCTTTGTTGCTGCAGTACAAGGATGGCCGACACAACCATCTCTTGTTGAGTTTGAAAATTTGCTGGCTGGTCAAGAAGCTATGGCTAAGCAAATGGGAGGAGTCTCGCTAAAAGGTGAAGAGGAAGCGCTCTACACCAACCAAAGCAGAGGCGGTTCAAAACAGTACAACAAAGGTGGATCTAGAAAGACTGGTGACATGACAAAAAGTCATCAGGGAGGGAACAACTTTCGTCCAGGGGAGCTTCCAAGAATCATGACAACAATAGAAGGTTCGATGGTGAGTGTTACAATTGCGGGAAGAAGGGCCACATGAAGAAAGATTGTTGGTTCAAGAAGAAGTCTTCTGAGAGCAATATTGCTACTTCTTGTTCTAAAGATAATAGCGAAGACAATTGGGATGCCGAAACATTCTTCGCTATGGAGGAAGAAGAATTAGCTCTCACGGTAACAACACCAGAAAAGATTGACTACGTGAATGATTGGATCGTAGACTCAGGCTGCTCAAATCATATGACAGGTGATAGACAAAAGTTGCAAGACTTGTCTGAGTATAAGGGATACGACGACCAGCGAAAAGGGTGGAAGTGTTGTGATCCAATAAGTGGAAGGTGTTACACATCACGAGATGTGGTGTTCGATGAAGCATCCTCATGGTGGACCTCAGAAAAGGAAGTGCTGCCAGACTCAGAAGAATTCCAAGACAAGCTGCAACAAAAGATGGGGGAGCATACTATTCAAATTCAACCAAGTCCAGACAAAGTTGAAGATCCATGTGAGAATGATGGCGAACAAAGAGTAACCCAGAATCCTTGGCAAACTGGGGTGTATCAACAACCAGACGAAGAAGGCATACCTAGTGAAACAGAAGAACCAACTCCACTACGAAGGTCAACAAGAACTAGAAGGCCAACTCCCAAATACGCCAATGCAGCCATAGTTGAAGAAGAAGCTATAATAGAACCTGAGACGTTTGAAGAAGCATCACAGAGTTCGGAATGGATGACAGCTATGAAAGAAGAGATCGCTGCACTTGAGCAAAATCAGACTTGGGAGCTCATGCCAAAGCCAACTGATGTGAAACCCATATCCTGCAAATGGGTTTACAAAATAAAGCACAGTCCAGATGGGTCAATCGAGAGGTACAAGGCACGATTGGTAGCTCGTGGTTTCTCTCAACAGTACGGACTAGACTATGATGAAACATTTAGTCCAGTCGCAAAACTTACAACCGTACGAGTCTTACTTGCACTTGCGGCCAACAAAAATTGGATCTTGTGGCAGATGGACGTGAAGAATGCATTTCTCCATGGAGAGCTGGATCGGGAGATCTACATGATCCAACCAATGGGTTTTCAGAGCCAAGATCATCCTGAATATGTGTGTAAGCTGCGGAAAGCACTCTACGGATTGAAACAAGCACCCAGGGCGTGGTATGGTAAGATTGCTGAATTTCTAACACAAAGTGGCTATTCAGTAACACCTGCAGATTCCAGCTTGTTTGTCAAAGCCAATGAAGGAAAACTAGCTATCGTGCTAGTGTATGTGGATGACTTAATCATAACCGGTGATGCTGAGGCAGAAATTCTTCGGACAAAGGAGAATTTATCAGTCCGTTTCCAGATGAAGGAACTTGGTCAGCTCAAGCACTTCCTTGGTCTAGAGGTTGATCGCACACAAGAAGGAATATTTCTCTGTCAACAGAAATATGCCAAAGATTTGTTGAAGAGGTTCGGAATGCTCGAATGCAAGCTGACTTCGACGCCGATGGAGCCAAATGCCAAAATGTGTGCACATGAAGGAAAAGATTTGGAAGATGCGACGATGTATCGACAATTGGTAGGTAGTCTGATCTACTTAACCTTGACTCGACCTGACATCTCTTATGTAGTTGGTGTGATGAGTCGGTACATGCAAAATCCAAAGAAGCCTCATTTGGAAGCAGTTCGGCGAATACTGAGATATGTGAAGAGTACAATAGCCTATGGTCTTCTATACAAGAAAGGTGAAAGTTGCAAGCTAGTTGGTTATTGTGATGCTGATTTTGCAGGAGATCATGATACTCGCAGATCAACTACTGGGTATATGTTTACCCTTGGATCCGGAACGATTTCTTGGTGTAGCAAGAGACAACCAACTGTGTCCTTGTCAACTACAGAAGCAGAGTACCGAGCAGCAGCAATGGCAGCTCAAGAAAGCACGTGGCTAATACAACTGATGAATGATCTACATCAACCAGTAGATTATGCGGTTCCATTGTACTGTGACAACCAATCGGCAATTCGTTTGGCGGAGAATCCAGTTTTTCATGCTAGAACTAAACATGTGGAAGTACATTATCACTTTGTTAGAGAGAAAGTTCTGCAAGAAGAAATTGAGATGAGGCAAGTCAAGACAGATGAGCAAATTGCGGATTTGTTTACTAAAAGCTTGAGTGTTGGAAAGTTTGAACAATTCCGCTGTCAACTTGGCATGATTCAGAGAATGTGGGCTAACATTGAGGGGGAGTGTTAAAAATCAATATTAGCCCAAGCCCAAGTGTTCTTGAAGCCCAAAATCCAAACCCAAAATAAGCCCACACCAAATTAATGTGATGTCATTACTTACATCATTTTAGTTAGGTGAGAATTAGGTAAGCCTTATTTAATTTCAATGGTCTAGATTAATTTGTGTTTATTTTAATGAGTGGTTTAGATTGGTTCTTGTAACCTATAAAACCCACCCCTTGTATTTGAGTTTCATCATCCAAAAATGTAAGCTTAATAAGAAAGCCTTAGAAAGTCTTCTTAAGAGTTTCTCTTCTTTGCAATTTTATGAGATTGTTCTAAAGAGTGTTTTTCTTCTTCTTGATAAATTAGAGTTTTATATTCTGATTTTATTCAACAATGATTAGGGGTTTGTGGGATCTTCATGGGTGAGTTCTCTAAAAGTTTTGCAACATAATACTACTATTTTTGGCAATTAGAGTTGTTTGAAAATCATATTAATCCCATGACCTTATGACAAGATTGACATTAATTTTTTTTAACTAGGAGGATTGCAATCTAGTAATATCGTAAAATGCAGGTATATTGTTGCTGATTGCTATTCTATTAAAGTCATGGTAGATAACCATAGATTCCTCAATTACTCACGCGAAGAAGCCATTGGACAAGCTATCAAAGCAGGCAAGTTCTTTAACTAACACACGCTCACAACCATATATGCGGTTAATTTTTCTTGATGTGTTCTATAATTTTGTTTTTTGATCGTTAGGACTTGATTTGGATTGTGGAAGGACTCAGTATGCAGTAGTAGCTGTGAAAAATGGAAATGTTGCAGAAAAACTTATTGATAGATCCCTTGAGAATCTGTACATTGTGTTGATGAGGCTTGGATGGTTCGATGGTAGTTTGAGCAATTACAAATCTTAAGGAAGGAATGACATATGCACGGCGCAAAATCTTGAATTGTCAGCAGATGCAGCAAGACAAGGGATTGTCTTATTGAAGAATGACAGAAATATATTGCCATTAGACTTCAAAGGAGAGAAACCAACTTTTGCTGTGGTTCATCCCCATGCTAATGCAACATATGCAATGCTCGGAAACTATGCAAGTAAGTTTGATTTAAATCATCATGATATTTTCAATCAACATAAAGAGTTTTAGATGTGGCGGTTTCAATATAGTGTTGTAAAATGTTTTGTAGTTAAAGCTCCTTGTCGATATTCTACACCAATTGATGCTATTGAAGTCTATGGCAATGTGAAGTATGCACCAGGGTGCTTGAACGTGAAATGCCTAAAAAATAATGGCATTGCTGCAGCTGTTAACGCGTCTAAGGGAGTTAACGCCACCATTATGTTTATGGGCTTAGATCTTACTATTGAGAGAGAGGGTTTGGACCGCTTGGATCTAAGGCTCCCTGGTTTGCAAGAAAGCTTAATCACTCGAATTCTTAATGAAACTGATACTGGTCCAGTGATCATTGTAATATTATCTGCTGGTGGCGTCGACATATCAATGTTTCAAGCACACCCAAAGGTCTCTGCTATCATTTGGGCTGGATACCCAGGTGCAGAAGGTGGTCGTGCAATAGCTGACATTCTATTCGGAAATTATAATCCAGGTTAGAAGATACAAACTATATTGTCATATACAACATATTTATTGATTAATGGTTATATAACCTTTTTTTTTGTTTTAAATAGCTGGGCGACTTCCAATAACATGGTACCCCTCGGATTACACAGAAAAGCTCCCCATGACGTCGATGCAACTTCGACCAGTACCCAAACAAGACTATCCTGGGAGGACATACAAATTTTACAATGGTTCGATAGTCTATCCCTTTGGTTATGGGCTAAGCTATACAACATTCAAATATAGCATAGAATCGAAACCAGATCAAGTGACATTCAATCTAGCAAAACTCCAAAAATGCAAAACAATTGAGTTTCTAGATAATAGTAAATCTGATTGCCCAGCAATTCTAGTTGAAGAATCAAATTGTACTCAAGTGATCCAAGTTACTGTACATGTACAAAACATTGGTGGGAGAGATGGAGATAATGTTATGATATTATATGCAGCAACACACTTAATATTGCTGGCGTGCCGATCAAAAGAGTGGTTGCATTCAGAAGGGTGTTTCTGAAGGCAGGGGAGTCTGGCAGCGAAGTGTTCGACTTAAAGCCTTGTGAGAGTTTCAATATTGTTGATGAGAATGCTTATGACTTGTTACCTACTGGTGAACACTCCATTATATTAGGTGATGGTGCAGAAGCAGTCTCAACAAAAATTTCATTACATATTCAATAGTTTGAAAAGTTGTCTGAAATGGCGATCGATAATTCTTGGAAAAGTGATCGGAATGTAAGTTCCATCACACTATTGTAGCTACATCCGAGTAGAAATTTCAATGAAACTGAGTATTAGATAGTGTGATTTAATAACAATTAGACTCTTTGTTTTTTGGTTGTGGTTTACATAAGCTGAATTTGGTTATAACTAAAGATTGTTTCTTTAATCCTAAAATTTGATAATTAGCAAGAACACTATGGTTAAATTTGGTTTTGTTGTTGTTGCTCTTAATTTGAAAAGCTCTGTACTAAAGGAACAACTAGAAGTTCATTTAAAGAAATGCCCATTGCTTAAACAAGTTCAAACCTTGAGCGAGCAACCTTTCTATATAAAGGATGGAATTAATGGTGGCACAGATGAAGAGGGGCAAGAAGAAGCAAAAAACTCAACTTTGGAGAACCCCATTGATTGTTTGACTAAAGGGTATTCAGATGTCACCACATCAGACATGAAGAGGAATGTCGTAAATGCAAATAGTTTGGGTGCTATGCAACATACTCCTTGGGTTCTTTTATCGGATATGTAGGTCATGTATGGATTGATCATAATGGGTTGTTAACTGTTTGGTTTCAGGAAAGTGCCCTTTCAAAAGAATATGGAGATTTTGGAGTTTTGGAGAAGAAGGACGTAGGTAGAACAGAAAATAATTGTGTATGTACTAGAATACACTAAAGATGCCGCAAGCTGAATTTGAACCAATGACCTAGTGGTACTATCCGCCAAGCTCTAACTGTTGAGCTGTCATGCCATTGGCAATATTGAATCACTTTGTGAAACTGTTTTTCGTTTTTTTGACCGAATTTAGTTTTGATTTGAAATTAGCTCAAAGTGATATTGTTTTGGGAGTTGTTACAAAAATGTCAATTTGGTGTAGTGAATGTATTTAGTACCATTGATTCTGATTTACTATAAATTTTGAAATTTTAATTATGGATATGCTTCTCAAGTGTCATATCCATATGAGCAACTTAATTAGTCAACTGTGTTATGGTGAATGGGAACTTTGCATGCTTGTAAGGCTTATCAAACATAATTCTTTTTCCAGTTCCAACAGCACTGGTAAAGAATGTGGTGCAAACTTCGTGTGCAAGGAGATCATCAATGTGGGGAGGCTCATGTGGCTCAAAGAGCACAGTTTAGAAGCACAGCTTCTGAAGTATGTTCCTTCCAGTATCTCTCCTGAAAATCATTTACTCGTCACTAAGCACCGCAATGGTTTATAACATCTGAACCTTTACTTCCTGCAAGTCCGCATTACATGACCTTCTCTGTTTTGATATAGATCAGATTAGGCTTTCATTCATTGTTTTAGGTGGCAATGATGTTTTGAATTCAAATTTGGATATTCATTCCCGTTGTTAACTTTTTACTTTTAATTGTCAACTAATATTATTGATGAAAATTTCAAGAACTTCTTGCGACTCCATATCTAATATGTAGAAGTAGCTTTGTACTTCTGATTGAGTTACATGTTCAAAGAACTGTAGCTCAAGTGGTTGTAGTTTCCCCTTAATCATGGATCACAATTGCTTCAGTCAGTCTACTTTTGTCTTTGTTAACTATGCTTGATTTGACGAATATGGTTGTGAGGTGTTTAACCCATAAGCCAAGTTTTGCTCTGGATTAAATCTATAACAACCACCCACTTATATGAGTTTCCATTAGGACTCTATGACATAGTTAATAGTGGTATTCTATTACAAACAACTGCCTAGCACAGTTGGTTGTGCATACCTCTTCACTTGGGGAGGTTGAAGGTTCAAGTCTCATAAGTGACATTATACATGAACTCTCAACTAGTGAGACTCGAACCTGCAACCTTTCGTAATGAAGAAAGATGCACTATCAATTGTTACGGGTTGTTGTTTATATTCTATAGCATCTTTTCTTAGTTTGCTAGGTATCCTCGAGCCACTACTAGAATTACTTTTGATCATCTTCATATTTTCAATTAGATTTTTTGGAACTTCAGAAAGAGAGAGATCTGACATTAGTGGGCTTGCTTCATTTTGGATAAGAAACAGATTCAGTCAAATGCTACAATTATCAACTAAAGCATAAGACCTAAAACTAGAAGCATTACTGTATATTACTGCATTCTTCTGTAGTGTCTGGTTTTGTTTGCCCAACCAGTAATCCCTTTGAACTGAAATGCATTCATTGTAGAAAGGTCTTTTTCCATTATACTTTTTTTCTTCCCACGTAATTTGGGGCCATCTATCGCACTCGTTTCTAGATCTAGGCAATCAAGCTCTTTATTTGATCAATGCAACCTGGTTGAAATAGCTGCATATGTTTGCTTTAGTATTTGTGTGAAGCATTAGTCAAATGAGGTGGGAGATTGTTAGGCAATGGTGAGTGGCAACCATTGTTGACATAGTTAGGCCACCCACCACATCTTCTAGTCAAGAATGGTGGCTAGGTGGGTGGCAACCACCATTGTGGACTTCTTCCTCACCAACCAAATGGAGAGCCTATAAAAGGCCTCTCCCATTCCTTGTTCTATTCATTCCAAAATCCTACAAGGATCATCCCATCCTAAGCTCAACCTCACGAGAAGAAAAGATTTAGAGTGTTTTTTCAAGGGTGTAATTGGGTTGTGGGTAGTGAGTTGAGAGTGGTTGTAAACACTTGTATTTCTCCATTAGTGAAGGTTTGCAGCAGCCCGTGGATGTAGCCCAAGTTTTGGGTGAACCACGTAAATTGTGTGTGTTCAAATTATTTAGATTTGTGTTAAAGTACTGTTCACAGATAGACATAGTACTGTGCACTATTCATACATACGGTACTATTCATCTGTACGAATAGTTCACACATACGATACTGTTCACACTCGGTGGTTAGCTTCCGCAGCAACACGAGGGTATCCCTCGTGTGGTACCAACAATTGGTATCAGAGCTTTGTCAGATTTGGGTGGTAAAGCTCAAATTTGAGGTGTTTGGTCCTGAGAGAAGCTAGTGGAGGAATGACTTCTACCAGCGGCACAGTTAAAGTTGGGAAGTATGAGATTGAGAAGTTCAATGGGAAGAATGACTTCTCCTATTGGAGGATGCAAATGAAAAATTTGCTAATCTCACAGAAATTGCACAAAGCTTTGGCGGGTAAAGAAAAGAAGCACAAAGATATGTCTGATGAGGATTGGGAAGAGTTAGATCTTGAAGCACGAGCGTCAATCATTCTATGCCTTGAAAGGGATGTTGCTTTCTTGGTTGATGGTGAGGTAGCGGCTGCGGACGTATGGTCAAAGTTGGAGGCAAACTTCATGACGAAGACTCTAACAAATCGGATCTATTTGAAGTCCAGATTGTATACTTGCAAGATGGAGGAAGGTTCACCAATCCGGGAGTACATCAACAAGTTTGATAGGTGTATATCAGACTTGAAAGACATTGATGTGAAGGTAGATGATGAGGATCAAGCACTTCTACTACTTCTTTCGTTGTCGAAGTCTTATGAGAACCTAGTACAAACATTGATGCTTGTGGGTGACAATCTTACCATGGATGAAACTAGAACGTCACTTCTAGCGGATGATCTTCGGAAGATTGCAACTAGTGGCATGGCTACTGGTGGTAACAAGGAGCAAGCACAAGGGTTGTTTGTAAAAGGCAGAAGCAAGGGAGGAAAGTCTAATTCAAGTTCTAGACCTCTTGCTGAAAGGTCGTGTTTTAAATGCGGTGAGCTTGGGCATTTCAAAGCAAATTGTCCTAACAAGAGAGCAGGATGGAAGAAGAAGAAAAACAACAACAACAACAACAGAAAGGCAGAAGGGAAGCAAGAGGCTGGTTATGCTTCGGAAAAAGGGAGCAATGATGATTGCTTCTCCGTCACATGTGAAGAAGAAATCTCCGACAAGTGGATCCTTGATTCTGGTTGCTCGTACCATATGTGTCCAAATAGGAAGTGGTTTACTACCTATAGAAGCATTAATGGTGGAACCGTGTTGATGGGGAATAACCATTCTTGTAAAACGGTGGGGCTTGGTTCTATTAGAATCAAGATGCATGATGGAGTGGTAAGAACTCTGATAGATGTGAGACATGTCCCTGATTTGCGGAAGAACCTTATTTCTGTTGGTGCTTTGGACTCCGGTGGCTGTAAGATAGTTACATGGAATGGAGTGAAGACGGTTGTTCGTGGTTCTTTGGTGGTAATGAAAGGTATTCGTCAAAGAAATCTTTATGCTCTTTTGGGTACGACGGTGACAGGAAGTACAGCAGTTGGAACTAGTGGAAGTGATGGAGACCCATATGAGTGCACTCGGTTATGGCATAGGCGGCTTGGGCATATGTCAGAGAGAGGTCTAGATCTGCTCGGTAAGGAAGGTTTGCTGAAGAATATGAAGAAGCCTCACATGGATTTTTGCGAGCATTGCGTGTATGGTAAAGCACATCGGGTTCAGTTCAAGTCAAGCAAACACAGAAGCAGAGGTATTTTAGACTATGTGCATACAGATGTTTGTGGTCCAGCTTCAGTTACTTCCAAGGGTGGTTCCAGGTACTTTGTCACGTTTGTTGATGATTATTCTAGGTATGCTTGGATTTATTTCTTGAAGCATAAGAATGATGTATTCAACACGTTCAAGAAGTGGAAAGCAATGGTTGAGAACAGAACGGGCAAGAAATTGAAGACACTGCGATCTGATAACGGTACAGAGTATACAGAGGGTGCCTTCAAGGAGTTTTGTGATCAGGAAGGAATTGCTAGACACTGGACAGTCAGGAACACACCACAACAAAATGGGGTCGCGGAGAGACTGAACCGTACATTGCGGGAGCGAGCAATGTGCATGCGATCATATGCTGGTTTGGGCAGAGAATGGTGGGCAGAGTCGGTTGCTACAGCTTGCTACATTTGCAACCGGTCTCCTCATTCAAAGTTAGATGGAGATATACCTTACAGGGTATGGTCAGGAGAACATGCAGACTATGAGAAACTCAAAATTTTTGGGTGCACATCCTACTACCACGTCAACGAGGGAAAGCTTGACGCGAGAGCCAAGAAGGCAATATTCTTGGGGTATGCAGCAGGTGTAAAAGGCTATCGCCTTTGGTGTGTAGAAGATTCTAAGTTCATAATCAGCAGGGATGTTACTTTTAATGAGAACTCCATGGTAGCTTCTTCGAAAGCTATGGTGCCCGAGGATGATGGTGTTGGGACTTCTAAGTCTCAAGTAGTTGAGATAGAACCTAAAGACCAACCAGGTTCTAGTCGTGTTCAAGAGGAGGATCATGGAGACACTCATGATGAGAGTGATGATGAGCTTGAACATGAGACGGTTCAGCAAGAGAATGTACATGCACTTCAACAACAGCAGCTCGAGGATAGTTTGGCTTCCACTAGGCCAAGGCGAGCATACAAGCAGGTTCAAAAGCTGGTCAGACCAGCCTTTGAAGCACTATGGGCAGGTGAATTTGGTTGAGTACGCACTCTCGGTGGAGGATGACGAGCCGGTCTCCTTCAAGGAAGCTATACAGAACAGTAATAGTGAGAGTTGGTTGGCTGCGATGGAAGAAGAGATGGAGTCTCTTCGGAAGAACCAAACGTGGGAGGTCGTCCCATTGCCCGAAGGGAAGAAAGCTATTGGTTGTAAGTGGGTGTACAAGAAGAAAGAGGATCCTTCCGAGCTCGGTGGTACAAGGTACAAGGCGAGGCTAGTGGCTAAGGGGTTTGCACAAAGAGAGGGAGTGGACTACAATGAGATATTTTCTCCGGTGGTGAAGCACACTTCCATTCGGGTGCTATTGAGTATTGTTGCTCATGGTGATCTTGAGCTGGAACAACTCGATGTCAAAACAGCCTTCTTGCACGGAGACTTGGATGAGGAAATCTATATGCATCAACCTGAGGGCTACAAGGTTGAGGATAAGGAACGTCAGGTATGTCGCTTGAGGAAATCACTATATGGATTGAAGCAATCTCCTCGGCATTGGTACAAGCGATTTGACTCCTTCATGCTAAAGCATGGGTTTTCCAGAAGTGAGTATGATTGTTGTGTTTATATTCGGAAACTTCGTGGAGGTGATTATATCTATCTTCTTTTGTATGTGGATGACATGCTTATTGCTTCAAAGAGCAAGGTGGAGATAGATAGGCTGAAATCTCAGCTCAGTAAAGAGTTTGAGATGAAGGACATGGGCGCTGCTAAGAAAATACTGGGTATGGAGATCAGAAGAGAGAGGTCGAACCGTCGATTGTTCTTGAGTCAGAAAGACTACATTGAGCGGGTTATCGCGAGGTTCGGGATGCAAGATGCTAAGCCAGTGGTGACTCCATTGGCTCCACATTTTCGACTCTCTGGTAAACAATCTCCCACTACAGCGAAACAGAAGGCACACATGGAACGTGTACCTTATGCTAGTGCAGTTGGCAGTTTGATGTATGCAATGGTGTGTACACGTCCAGATATTTCACAGGCGGTCAGTGTGGTCAGTAGGTTCATGGCGAACCCGGGGAAGGCACATTGGGAAGCAGTGAAGTGGGTCCTGAGGTACTTAAAAGGTACCGCTGATACGGGTTTGTGCTTTGGTGGAAATACATGTCAGATCCGTGGGTTTGTGGACTCAGATTATGCAGGCGATCTAGATAGACGACGATCTACTATTGGATATGTGTTCAGTATACATGGTGCTCCAGTTAGTTGGCGATCGATGTTACAGTCTACAGTGGCACTTTCTACTACAGAGGCCGAGTACATGGCTATGGCAGAGGGAGTGAAGGAAGCATTGTGGCTGTGGGGTCTTCTAGGGGATTTGGGGATTAAGCAGGATTGTGTGGACTTGTGGTGTGATAGTCAAAGTGCGATCCACTTGGCTAAAAATCAGGTCCATCATGCTCGAACCAAGCATATCGATGTCAGGTATCACTTTGTGCGGGATGTCATAGAGGAAGGTGATATTTCTCTAATGAATGTGCACACAGATGAGAACCCAGCAGACATGTTAACCAAGGTGGTGACAGGTAGCAAGTTTCAGCATTGCTTGGACTTGCTTCATATCAGCCCATGTTGATTGCCCATGAGGGCGAGGCCCTGCGGGGCGATGTTAGGGTGAGGTGGAGTCTTCACCCGGTCATAAGAACTACGGTGGCTTGATTCCTGTAAGGATACGTAGGCAGCCATGGACAGAATGGTGCAGCCGGTTGGGTCTTCTGATCAACCTTTGTTGAGGTTCAGTTCTAAAGTGTTTGCAGCTTCTTCTGGAGTTCGTCCAAAATTTGAGGTCTATCAAATGATGTACGAGGTGGAGAATTGTGAAGCATTAGTCAAATGAGGTGGGAGATTGTTAGGCAATGGTGAGTGGCAACCATTGTTGACATAGTTAGGCCACCCACCACATCTTCTAGTCAAGAATGGTGGCTAGGTGGGTGGCAACCACCATTGTGGACTTCTTCCTCACCAACCAAATGGAGAGCCTATAAAAGGCCTCTCCCATTCCTTGTTCTATTCATTCCAAAATCCTACAAGGATCATCCCATCCTAAGCTCAACCTCATGAGAAGAAAAGATTTAGAGTGTTTTTTTCAAGGGTGTAATTGGGTTGTGGGTAGTGAGTTGAGAGTGGTTGTAAACACTTGTATTTCTCCATTAGTGAAGGTTTGCAGCAGCCCGTGGATGTAGCCCAAGTTTTGGGTGAACCACGTAAATTGTGTGTGTTCAAATTATTTAGATTTGTGTTAAAGTACTGTTCACAGATAGACATAGTACTGTGCACTATTCATACATACGGTACTATTCATCTGTACGAATAGTTCACACATACGATACTGTTCACACTCGGTGGTTAGCTTCCGCAGCAACACGAGGGTATCCCTCGTGTGGTACCAACAATTTGACATATAGTAACACTCTGTGTCAAGACTTGAGCATCTTTTCTTTTTAATTTTTGTATATTGGCAACAATTAAAGTAAATTACTGGATACATGGAGAATTCTTTGCTCAAGCTTTGTTTTGTTTATTTGGCATGGCAGTATGTGACGGATGCAGAAAATCATTAGGAATGACCAAACAAAAACAGCTACATCAACTAAGTTGCATTCGATGGAGTGAAGGGCTTGCTTGTCTAGATTACGAAAGAAAGGAGTGACTGACGATGTCAGATTATGTAAAAGGATTAATTCAACAGGTGAACTGGTTTGTTGGACAAAGGATAATACTTCAGCAATATGTTATTGACATCGACACTATATGTACAGTTTGCAACACCCTCACTCTCTAATGTATGATCCCCAACTGAGGTGTAGGATAAAATACCTTAATTAATATTAGAAGAGTATAAATCTACACTTAGGAATCTTCAGCTTTTTGATAATGCATGTGGCTAATATTATAGATAATTAATATGGTTACTGATTCTTTGTCGAGGCTAAACCATGCATTTGCCTCGTGATTAAGAGTTATAGGAATAAAATTACATGACCATCCATGAAGAAAAGAAAAAAGTGACCGTATCCTACACACTCATGGTCTCCACATCCAGTTTGAGTTCGTATGTTGATCACCAATGTCAGCCTGCAAAAGAGAGTGTAAGTTCCCAGAGTCCCCAAGTAGTAACCCTGTTTGCCAATTTCTCGCCTGGATGAGTAGTAGAGCGGCTTCCACAGCAAAACATTCGGCCATGGTACTATCTGCTACCCGACCAGGTATCGTGTCTAGGGGTGGGCATCCCGATCCCGTCCCGATTTTTCGGGTATTAATGAAATTGAATAATTTCATGCCGATCCCGTCCCGATCTAGAATGGGATGGGATGGGATGAAGATTTTCAATCCCGCCAAGTCCCGAGCTAATTTTTTAATATTTATTATTAATATTTTATTTATTTATTTATTTATTTTATTCATATAAACTTACAGATGACTGACAGAAACTCATGATGTTTGCAGTGGTAACAGAAATGTTACTTCAAGAAATAAATATTCATTAAGCAAGAGAAAGATAGCAGACTGTTGCTTGGATTCCCAATAAAAGTGGCTCCAATTATTTAACTTACAAATATTGATAATACCTAGGTGAAGATGAAAAATAAAAATTAACTAGTAATACATATTCAGAAGGGAACATTCAGGGGCGGAGCCAAGAATTTGAGATGCCCCAGGTTGTAAAAATATTTTTTATAATTACAATATATGTATTGATGGTAAACCATTATGAATATGTTAATGAATATGTTAGAGCATCACCAATGAGTTTTATATTTATTCCCTAACAAAATATGAAATGTCATTTTGTCAAGGAACCATGAATTTTGTTTTCCACAGTAATGAAATTATAAAATCAGTTGAGAGACCATCACAACGACACAATACTCTTACTGGGTCCCATTTATCATGCCATTTTCTAAAGTCAGCCCACTCGACTTCATTGTTAGGGGATTCAGTGGCTACCCTTATATTTGCATATCACATCTATATCTAATTATAAGAAAGTAATTTTCACGCTCTTATATGATGATAATCTTCGCAGCAGTCACAAGCAGCATGTTGATCCCGTCCTGTCCCGAACCCATTTGGGATGGGGTTTTTCCCATCCCGATTTCGTAATGAACGGGATGGGATAGGGATGAGTATATCTCGTCCCATCCCGTCCCGTGCCCACCCCTATCGTGTCCATCAACCGAGCACATATCCTTCCAAAAGTATCCACCGCCAAGACCCCAAAATCTCCCTGCTGTGAGGATGCAAAGAAACAAGTATCATTAGATACTACAATCATATCATGGTAAAGAATGGTAGGGATGGTTTTGGATAAGGAGTTAAGCATGTGGTTCCTAGTAGCAATAAGTTGGTCATGTATGATGTGAAGTCGGGAGCGCTGATCCTCATATAGAGATTCTGAGACCGGGATGGTAACAGGGTTAGGGTTCGTGGCATGAGTTCGATATTTGCATATTGTTGTTTTCAAGGACATGGTGCAAGGATGTGATATGATTATCTTGATTGTTGGAGTGAGTGGTAAGGAACCATTATTTTTGCTAAGCGGACCAAGTGTGGTTGGTTGCCCGAATAAAAATTGGAATGGTAAATTGAAGAAGTCGGTAACAGAAAGCGTAGGAAGATTGGTGCCAACCCAATTAATAGGGAGAGGGGAGAGAAGCCAAAGTCGCTAGACAATGGGATAAAGAAAAAATAAGAAGAAAAAAGATGAGAAATATCCTCGGGTTGATTCTGACAAAACACACAGCATAGCAGTCGTCAACCAGGACATGAATTCGAGATAAATTGGTCATGGTGGGTAGAAGGTTCCGAGAGAGTTTCCATAATAAGATAATAGCATTAGTAGGGGGTTTGATTCGCTATAACTCTCTAGAAAATTTCGGAGTGAGACCAATGTCTGAGGTCCTAAAGTAGACGTTTCAAGATTGGCAAGCACAAACTAAGAATCTTCAGTTAGACGAATGCATTATTAGGCAACTATCATCACATTTTTTTGTTTTTGAAAAAGCATGCAAGGTTTAATGACCCTTTAACCTTTATATTAATAATAAAAATTCAAGTACAACACCTCTCTAGAGGAAGAAACACCACTACAAGGTTTTATTCATCTCATAAATCACTAACATATTGGTAAGTTAATTACCTCTTTATTTGTTTGGAGTATACTCCGTATACTTTTTGTTACATTTCTTTCGTCTAGTGGGTCGATGAGGTCTTGGTACATAGTTTGCTTCAACCTTTTCTATTATAGTCTTGAGATGCTCGTATTCTTTGCATCCAACAATCCAATTTCCAATATCATAAAAATCCCAAGATTCTGCTGGCCCTCGCTATATCATCACTATTTGAATTTCAAGCCAATAATTTTAGCGCTAACTTTCCTATTTTTTCTCTAATTTCTTTTCTGTTACTTTGTTACTTTGCTTTAGGTACAATCATGACAAAATGATGATTTGATCAACGACTAAGATCGAAACGGACCTCGGGCTAGCCAAGTCAGCAAATCTAATTCTCAAACTTTCGTAATGCTAAGTGAGATTTATCTCAACTAATTAAGCTTTATTAAAGTTCCAAATTCAAATTAAAATGTGTTTATTTTGCCCCTAATTACGGGTCTCCAAACAAGACTGAAGAACCCGTCTAACTGTCGAGGAAGACAGCGAGGGACCCCACAGGGGGAGAGAGCCGTTTATTTCCTCCGAGATGCGCGCTTAAATTATCAACTCACGCATCTCGAAAGTTCAAGCGCACATCCCGGGGAGATGGACGGCTCCCATCCCCTGTGGGGTCCCTCGCTGTTTTCCTCGCTGGTTCCTTCGACAATTAGAATTTTTCCTGAACAAAACCTCACTCTCTACGCTCCCTACTCATTCAAATTGAAAACGAGCGGGCTCACTCTCCACCCTCTCAATCTCTCTCTCCGAAACCCTAATTTCATCCAAATATCTCTCAATTCCTCAAACCCCCCATCACTAAAGATTCGGCCTTTATGGTTGAATCACCGAATCTTGCACAGATCGAGCTCAATTTGGTCCGAATCTGAGCTCAAACAGCTAAAAAAATGTCGTATTTTCAAGTTCTTGGATCAAGAAACGGAGAATCTGAAGGAAACGAGAACGAATTTGGAACTGATTTGAGTTCTTCTTCGCTTGTCTTCCATCCACTAAGGTCACCTTTGAATGCGATTCAAGATCCTTTGCAAAACCCTAGAGAAATTCAAGAAATTGAGTTGGATGCTAGGGGGAAGTTTGGGGTGGGTCGAAATGGGAAAAAGATTGAAACTTGAGCTATGGGACGCCTAAAGTTGGTGGTAGAGGAGGAAGGTGCACTCGGAGCCGAGCTCGGCGCAGAGTACTCCAGCAAGGAGTAGTCTTGGGAAGGCGACTAATAGTGGTGTGGTTGGAGCTTGTGTTGGAAGTAGACCTCCTCCCAGGGATTCTAGAGGAGGGGGTTTGTCGAGAGGTTTTAGAGGGATGTCAATTATGCCGTCGGAGCAGTTTATGGAGGTTCCGCATTTTGAGCTGGTGGAAGATCCTTCATTCTGGATGGATCACAATGTTCAGGTTTACTCCTTTGTTTCTTCTTCTTATTACTGTTTCTTGGCTATGTTTGCATGCATAATTATAAGGCTTCTGGAGCCTGACTTGAAGTTTAGCGTTGGTGAAAGCCCAATAGTTAAATTTGGTGGAGTGGTATTGTATTTTGCATCATTTAGAGAAAAAAGTAACTATCTTTGAGCATCTCCAGTGACAGTACTATCTCAATTGTGATGATATTGCTTTTTTTTTTACAAGTAGCTATAGTTTGGCATGCGAGATCCAAAGGACACTTCAGAAGTTTGTTAATCTTAATGTGTTTTTTCACACATTTGGATATGTAAGTCTTATAATAGTTACTGTAACATAAGTGCCAAGGAAGAGTCCTTGTCATGTCAATGCTGGACAAGTGTTGGATATAGGTGCACCATGTTTTTTAAGAGTCAACGCAATAGCTACAGTCTTACCTTTCTAGCTTATCATAGACTACTGCTTGGCTTATACAGGTCTTGGTACGAATTCGACCCATGAGTACCTCAGAGAAAACTTTGCAGGGGAATGTTAGGTGCTTGAGCAGGACAGCTCGCAGTCGTTAACATGGCTTGGCATCCTGAAACAAGATTTACCTTTGATCATATTGCTTGTGAGACAATATCACAGGTGAAAGATTTTAAAATAGGAACAACATTCTTAGTTTATGCTTTGTGTCGTATGATATATAGTTGTTTCTAACATATTGTCGTTATTTGTCCATAGGAGAAAGCTCTTCAAGGTTGCTGGTCTGCCAATGGTGGAGAATTGCATGTCTGGGTATAATAGCTGTATGTTTGCTTATGGTCAGGTACGTCAGTTTGAAGAGTTCAGATTCCTGTAAACAAATTGTGGATGAATTTGAATTTTTTAACGTTTTCTTGCAGACGGGTAGTGGGAAAACTTATACAATGATGGGCGAGATCCATGAGATGGATGGAAAGTTAAATGAAGACTGTGGATGACTCCTCGTATATTCGAGTATCTGTTTACAAGGATTAGAGAGGTAAGTCTTTCAAGAAGACTCAGTGATTTCCATGACTGGAGATTATAGTTTTCTGAATTTGACTTTATCTTTCACTTCATTTTGGTAGGAAGAAGAGCGCCGGAGCGAGGAAAATTTAAATATAGTTGCAAGTGTTCCTTTCTTGAGATCTATAATGAACATATAATTGATCTCTTGGAGCCTTCATCAACTAATCTTCAAGTAAGTATTCCCTTTTGGATGTTGACGACATGTGCATTATGGATAAATAGCTGAAAATCATTTGTTGCAGATAAGAGAAG